>PVHP010020601.1:0-30524 GCA_004024765.1 Zapus hudsonius | reverse complement strand
CCGCTGCTAGGTGGTTAGGGGTCACCACATCCAGTGACTTTCTCTCCTGTTGGTGCTGGTCTCTTTAGAACATGGAATTGCTCAGGAAACTCTCATCTCCCTTAGAAAACCCATTTCTGTACTGGGAAAAGGGGTTGCAAAGCTGCCTCACCCCAGGAAGTCTCCCTAGACTGTGCTTCTTTAATAGATAGTTCATTCTCCAAAATGCCCATGTTGGGGCTGGGGAGATGGCTGAGCAGTGAAGTGCAGGTCTTGCATGAGGACTTGAGGGGCATGGTACCGCCCAAGTTTAAATCTCTATAACCCACATAAAGAGCTGGGTGTGGCCTCACATATCTTTAACCCCATTCTATGGGAAGGGGAGACTAGAGAATCATTAGGGCTCCTGAAAAGCAAGCTCCCAAAACAGCAAGAGACTCTGTAACAAGGAAAACTCAAGCAGGTGAGGGAGGGAGGGGGCCACCTGATGACTGCTCCTCTGGCCATCACACATGAGCCCATGGGCCGCCACGTGCGAGAGCATGGACCACTGCATCAAGAATTCAGGCACGTACATCAGCATGCCCCCACATACATGCAAAAACATGCATACACACATGCACACACATACATGCACACACATGCACACACATGCACACATACACACACATGAACACACACATGCACACACATGAGCACACACACTCACACATATGCACACACATACTCTCACACACATGCATACACACATGCACACACACTCACACACATGCATACACAAATGCAAATACAAGCACACACATGCACACACACGCATGCACACACGTGCACACACACCACACACCATAAATGGAAAAAAATCTGGTCTGAAATTGTCATTGAAGGAAAAGAAAAACCACTCACTATGGCTGATAGCATGCTTAGTTATTGATTTTTGTGGGAAAATTACTGACCCCTGTACAGATGCATAACGACTCCAGTGTGCTGATGGGTCAACTCCTTCCTCTTCCTTTTCAGGGCTCAGTGGTTTCTTCACTCATGGTCACTCTCACCTCTTCCATCGTTTAGTCCTCTCCTCTCCAGCTTTTGTCTTTGTAGATGTCATGCCAGACAGTCAACTTGGGGCTAGGGAGGGAGGATAGACAGATGTAGGGCCACATCTGTGTCCTCTGCTCCTAAGATAAATGAACGATGGACAAATTTCCATGACAGAACTGAGAGAGCAAGTGTATGGACAGAAAACTCCTGTGAGTGGGCATATGACAGAGCTTTCTTGAGAAGGACATGGGGAAGAAGGCTTTGTGTCACTGTACACTGTAGCCATGTAGCATATGCAAATAAGCAGGTCTTCCTCATCCCAGGGAACTCATCAATTCTCTCTCTCTCTCTCTCTCTCTCTCTCTCTCTCTCTCTCGCTCTCGCTCTCGCTCTCTCTCATACACACACAGAGGGACCAGAGTCATGTGCACTATTTATGGGTGGAAATTTCCAAGTGAACAGGAAATTTGTTTTGCCTTATAGCTTGTTTGACAGTGAAACTGATTGGATTCATCTCAAATACACAGCATGACCTTTATGGCTCTGGTATTTGGAAGAGGTATTAGCCTTACTCCATTGCCTTGTGGATTGGTTCTATGCGGTTACCTTTTGTAGAGTATAATTTGCCCTTTAGTACACACACTAACCTGTGTTTTATTGCTCATGTTGTAATGGCGTTCCACTGTGTTTATTTGTTAAACACTAAATCACTGCAATTGTTTTCACCCTAAAGTCTTTGAACTACCTTCGTGTTACAGTGTGATCATTCATTTACCCTTTCAAAAATGTTTGTCAACCCCCCGCCAAGGCAGAGTAAAGCTGCTGCAGCTCATCCTCATTAAAGCGAGGGCAAACACATTGTGTCCACAAGTAGCTGAGCCCTGAGCAGCCAGAGTTCTGACACCAGGTGAGCAGGGATAGGCCTGGGCCAGTGGGAAGTGATCTGTCACCAAGGATAAAAAGAGGCTTTCCCAGGATGGCCTCTGAGGCAGGATGGGCAAGTGCAACCTAAGACACTGCATCAGGGGCCACGTTTCACCAGACTGTCACTTATGTCCAGAATCTGAGCATTAACCTACGCAATCTCTATGATTAATCCTCTTCTGGGATAGATGAATTTGAACAAGGTCTTTAACATCTCTGTCTTCGCTTCCTCATCTATATATTGGGGATGTCAGAAGTGCTACCATCCCTCATTCAGGGATGGTGAACACAAGACATGATAATTCAAAAAGTGGGAAGAGCTGTATCTGACCAATTTGAGAAACCAAAAACTTCATTGTTTCTTTTCAAAGAAGACCAGATTTTTAAGCTGTCTTGTTAGTAAAATCTCCACTCTTCTTTTCTTTGTGCTAAAGATGTTTTTGACATTTACCAAAATGTCAGCTATTGCTGTGGAACCTAGGAGCTCAGAGGTACCTTCTTGATCCCATCTCTCAGTTTTCTGGAGTGCAGGAGGCAGACTGATCCACTCAGCCCACATTCTGGAAGTGCAATGGTGACAGTATAATTACATATCACTGTGGATGAACAAACAGAGGGGACAGGCTGGAAGAAGAAGAGCATCATAGGGATGTGAGAGGAAACACTGGCTCACAAGAACCAGCAGAACTTTCTGAATCAGAGAGTGGTAGAGGAGACAGAGACCAAGCTTTGGGCACCTAGGGGCATGCATAATGAGACAGAAGCTTCTAGGAGCCTGCTGCTTACAGTCAGTACTGGATGCCAAGGTCAAAGCAATGCATTTGCTAGTGAGGCTGGAGAGCTTCAGAATCCAAAGGAGGGGGCATCTTCATCTAAAAATGGACAGTAAGTGAGACAGAAAGGCAAAGGCAAGACATGCAGATAATATTTGCAGATAATTCATAATTTTGATTTTCAAGTAATCCCTGAAGATAAAACTTCGTTGAAAATATAAAATAATGGCTCAGGGCCAAAGTCATTTGGATAGTTAGGATTAAACTTCTTTTTAGCATAATTGTGGCTCAAGCCATTTCTTTTGACATTGTCCTTCAAATCATGGGAGATTCAGTAGAAAGATGCTTATGATTAATGTGGTCTTAAAAATACAGAAGTCTGGAATTAAATAATTGTGACATGCACATCACAAGGAAGTGACAATTCAGAAAATCAGGATGCCCCTGAGTATGTGTAGCAGTTACCTTATTCCTGGGAAAAATACCCAACCAAATATACCTGAAGGGTGAAAAAGGGTTTAATTCAGCTTATAGTTCCAGAGGGTGGAAACTATTATGGCAAGAAAAATATGGAAGGAGCCGTAAACCAGTGTCACATAGTCACATCACCAAGGAGGAAATAGAACAGAAAGCAGTGCTGGGCTATAATACTTCAAGGCCCACTCCTAGTGACAAAGGACCACTTTCCAAAGGTTCCACGAACTTCCTGAACTGTGCCACCAACTGGGGATCAAGTATTCAAATACATTAGCCTATGGGACATACTTTACAATCAAACAACAGGTGGTTAGTAACCTCTTATATGTGACTTATGTACACCAGTCTCATGACTTCCTTTGACAAAGCTACTAGAATCCCAACTTCTTCTTCTGGAAAAACTGACCATCAGAACATCGGGTGAATGATCTGTATTTCAATCCAATGTGTCTGCCTCTGAGTCACCCTGCTTGCAAACTGAGTGGCTTGGGAAGGTGGGTAGGATATTGATCATCGTGTCTCTCTGAAGTTCTGAAGACTGGAAGAGCAAATTCAAGGTGTCTGCAGAGATGGAACTTTCTGAGACTACATGTTGTAAGGGGGCGAAGGTATCAGGTCTAAGCCTCTCCTCATCTTCTTGTGGCTTGCTGGCCATCTTTGGTGTTTCTTGGCCTATAGAAACATCATCCCACTCTCTTCCTTCATCTCCACATGGTATTCAACCTCTGTGGAACTGCTTGACTTCAAATTTCCCTTTTATACAGGAATACAATAATGCTGGGCTAGAGATCAAGCCCTGGAAACCAAATCTTGATTAGCGACCCTGTCTCTGGGATTACAGGTGCATGCTTCCATGCTTGGCAATTTTTGTGGATACTCTGGATCCAAATTCAGGTCTTCGTGCTTGTTTGGCAAGGGTTTTAACAACTGAGCCATAACCCAAGCCCCAATGAATCAGATCTCAATAGCTGAGGTGTCTAGTAATACCACAATAAGTGAAAAAGATGTAAATTTGGAGGAATAGTCCCCCACAATAGTAATAAAGGCAGTTTGCCACTGGTATCAAAACAGACCAGAGGACCCAGAAGTAAATCTACATACTTTGTCCACATAATCTTGACAAACAATCCAAAGAAATCTAGTGGAAAAAGACAGCTTATTCAACAAATGGTGATGGCACACTGCATATTTACCTGCAGAAGAATGAAATATGAAATGTATCTGTCACCCAATACAACTATCGATTCAAAGTAGTACAAAAACCTTAATTTAAGGGCTGGAAAGATGGCTCAGCAGGTAAGGCACTTGCCTCCAGTGCCTAAGGCTCCAGGTTCAATTCCCCAGGACCCACATAAGCCAGACCCACAAGGTGGTGGCCCTGGTGCATTCTCTCCCTCTCTCTCTCTCTCTCTCTCTCTCTCTCTCTCTCTCTCTCTCTCTCTCTCTCTCTTTCTCTCTCTCTCTGCTTGAAATTGAATAAATAAAGTATTTAAAAAACCCTTAATTTAAAACTTGAAACACATGAAGTGCTAGGGGAAAAATAGGGAACATACTTCAGGATATCTGCAGAGGCAAAGACTATCTAAACAGAATACCAATAGCATAGGAAATAGTCCCCAAAGTAAACAAATGGCACTACATAAAATTAAAACATTTCTGCACATCAAAAAAAAAATGAGCAAGGCAAACAGAAAGCCTACAGAATAAGAAGAGATCTTTGCCACCTGTTCTTCAGACAAGGGGCTAATAATCAGAATCTATAAAGAACTGAAAAATTTAACACCAAAAAAATAAAATCTGCCAATCACCAAATGGGCTAATGACATGAACAGACAGTTCACAATCAAAAAGGAACACAAATGGCCAATAAGCACTTTAAAATGTGTCCAACATCCTGAGCCAGCAGGGAAAAGCAAATCAAAATAGCTTAGACATACCATATTACCCCAGTCAGAATAGCTCTCATCAAGAAAACAGACAACAAATGCCGACAAGGATACAGGGAAGGAGGTGTTCTCATTCACTGTCGGTGGGAGCAAAAACTAGTACAGCCATTATGGAAATCAGCACTGGGGCATGTACCCTAAGGACTCCACACTCCACTACAGAGATACTTGTGTATCCATGTGTATTGCACCTCTGTTTACAATAGCTAAGAATTGGAACCAGCCAAGATGCCCACTTACAGACAGGTGGATAATGAAAATGTGGAACATACAAACAATGGAATTAATTTTACTCAGAAGTACAAACAAAAATGAAATGATGAAATTTTCAGGAAAAAAATGGATAGATTTGGAAAGAATAGTATCAAGTGAAGTGACTCAGAAAGATGAACAAACACCACATGTTCGTGATGGTATGAAAGTCTTAACTTGTAATTCCTTCAAGAATGTATATAGAGAGGGGCAATGATAAAACTTATAAAGCCAGAACTTCTACCAAAAGCAAACATAAAAAATCTAAGGGGGAGGATTCTAAAGTTGAGGGGAGAGGGATGGTAGGTTGCAATAGGAGGGAGAATGTTAACCAACAAAAACAAATTGCATTTGTAAGTGACAGAATAAATGATACCTAAATCTGTGTATGCCAAAAATATCTGTATGTCAACAAAAAAATAAAATACTATTTTTTAAAAAAAGAATAGCTCTTTGGTGGGGGACTATTCATTCCTTACAAATCAACCTATGCGTATGGCAGATGGTGGGTGAGCAGGTGAAAGATTAAAGCTGGCTGGCTCTATTTCAGCACAGGGGGCTTGGGATAGCAGAGATTGTGGCCTCTCATCTGAGACATGCTCATGGTGGTATAGCTTATCTGTGAGGGGAAGGGCAGACATAAAACACACAGGTGCTTGAATAATTTAAACTTTATTAGCTAGAATTTTCCTTAATCCATTTTCCTCAAAACTTGTTCATATTCGGTAAAGAATTCAGTTTCAGTGTACACGGAAATCTCCAAATAAATACAATTATGCATTAATGTGATGTTTCCAAAAGTCCTTGAACTTTCCTGCTGGTCCTAATTGTACTAGGATATCCTGTTAAGAATTCCATCCCTGAAGCAAGCTCTCCACTTCAGGGCAGTGGTGCTGCTGTTTAAATAGCCAAGAAGTTCAAACAGCAGTGGTCAGTGCCTTAGAGGTGCCTGGGGTTTGTCATATTTAAAGTGGATTTGCATACTCAATGAAAATTAACCTTTTTAAAAAAATAGTTAAATGTGCAAACACCTTTCAAGTAAACATTGGAAATGCTAGTGTTGCCTCATAAAGGGCAGCCACGTATGGTCTCTAAGAGCAATTTGGGATTAGAATTTTGATTGAGGACAATTTGCAGAAGTGAATCCCAGAAACAAAGCACCCTGGTCTTTGTTTCTCATTTACAGAGGCTGTCCTTCTAAACAAGGCCTGCTAGCCACTCTTCTCTGCTGTGACAAATACCACAGGGAAATAGTTCAAAAGGAGGAAGGATTTATTTTGGCTTATGATTTCGGAGGTTTCTGTTTATGGTCACTGAGTCTGTGGTGGGCAGAACATTGTGGTGGAAGGGTGTGATGGAGGCCAGCTTCTCACTGCATGGTAGCCAGGAAGCAGAGAGACAAATAAGGGACAGGGACAAGACAGGCCCTAGTGAGCTCCTTTCTCTAGCCAGGCCCCACCTTCTAGCAGCTCACTGAAAAATTTAGTACCCCAAAGCCTCTCAATAGCTCTAGCAGATGGAGACCAAGCCTTCACCACATTACTCTTTCAACAACACACTTTATATCCCAATCACTGGACTAAGAAATACCCTCTAATTGTTATTCTACAAATAAAACCCTCTTAGGTTCTTCAGAAAAAAAAAGATAAACTACACTATGCTTATTGTCAACTGTTTAAACAAGAGGTGGGAAACTACACATAAAGGAAGTCATTTGAACTTGCCAGGATTTAAAATCTTTCCTCACCATTTAAAAGGCAATATGTGGATTGTCAAGGCAGGGTTTGACCTTGGCTATTATTTTTAACACCTAGAAAGCCATTTTCTGTTCCTGAAAAGAATTCCTTCCAGGGCTTTTTTTCCCCACATCTCTTTCAAAGGAATCTTTCTGAGTACTGAAACTAGGCATTTTCATTGTTTTTATTCATAAGTTACTAATGTTCATATATAAATTGGAAAATACAAAAAATTTAGAAGATGATGTAAAATAACAATCTAAAATAATCACTTGAAAGCATGTATTTTCCAGTGAGAAATGTGATGAAATGGAGTTTATTAAATTTGAAAACATGGTTCAATATTTTGCTATTATAGCATTTGAATGTGTGAATCAGTTTATTTCACTGCTTTTGAAAGGCTGAAAGGGCACCTTACTAGTGATATGAAATGGTGGCACTCAGTTTAAATCTAATGTGCAAATTAAGTAAAATTCGTGATTAAAATTTTATCTTGTGATTTTTTTTCCATCTTTTATAATGTCAATCAATTGTTCTCCAAACTAATTGGAAGCTATTGCATTTAATATTGCTAGCAGATGGGACTGGGAAGATGGTTCATAGGCTAAAAGTGTTTTCCATATAAGCATGAGGGTCTGAGAGGGTCTGATGAACCCTGACTTTCATCGATGGTACCCACATACAAAGCTGGGTGTAGCCACATATGCCTGTAACCTTAGTCATGTGGGGGGACAAAGACCTAAGAATCCATGGGACTTTCTGGCCCACTCCACACTCCATGAAAGACTTCTTCTCAAGGATATAGGCAGATGAGCAACAGGAGAGGTCACTAATGGTGTCCTCTGGCATCTACACGTGTGTGTGCATGGGGTGCACGAGCCTGCACACATGCACATGCATACAATATACATACACACATTATATACACATTATACACACCCACACTACAGAAACACACAAAATACAAAAATGAAAACTTTAAAAGAAAATCATAGTTCCACTGAAACGCTATCATTAAATTTTTACTAAAAATGCAGTATGTTTTTTATAAAATAAAAAGCTCAATTGAGAGGTGTTTTTCACTGCTGTGTTGATCAGGCAGCTGAATTATTGGATTTAGGCACTAAAATCACAGTGATCGAAACATTTCTGAGCACCCGCTTATGAAACATACTTAGCAAGTAGTGATGATTTCCTCTAAAACAATTACTTCTGCCCTTGTCATTAAAATGTCAACTCTCCTGGGGAAAAAGAGAGGACATTGGCTTTCATGTGGCAGCTGCTGGAAGGCATGTCTTTGGTCATGATCGGTGTCCTTTGTCATGTGGCTCACAAACAGCTCATAACAGGAGCAAAGATCTCAGAGCTGCTATTTTCTTCTTGCTTGTCTATGTTTGAGCTAGTGAGGGGGATTATTCTAAATCTATTAGTTCTATACAGCAAACTTCTAAAACAGTCATTGTATTTATGGGAATAGTATGGTCAAATGGATAATAAAACCTCCACACCATAAATAAAAAGTCTAAATTTGCTAAGATTAAATAAGAATAGAGTTGGAGCTAATTCATGTATAAGGTCTTTTAGTACCTTTTAAAAATATTTTATTTATTTATTTATTTATGAGAGAGAGAGAGAGAGAGAGAGAGAGAGAGAGAGAGAATATGGGTGCACCAGGGCCTACAAGCCACTGCAAATGAACTCCAGACCCATGTGCCCTCTTGTGCATCCGGCTGTATATGGGCACTGGGGAATCAAACTCTGGTCCTTCTGCATTGCAGGCAAATGCCTTAATCGCTAAGCCATCTCTTCAGCCCTTAGTACCTTTTTGATGTAGCATCTGGCAGGTGTTCATTTGACAGATGGAAAGGGTGACAGAGAAGGTGATAGTCACACAGTAACTCTCTGTAAGGAATAATATTGTCTGAGTATGAAGCCAGATAAATGTAGACAATGCCCTCAGTGTTTTACCTGAGAACCTCAGTCCACCAGGAACCTGCTCCAGGCAGCATTCCATTTTGATGCTACTGGTTTTCTTAGCAGTTAGGTCGTTTTCTCAAATACCTAGAATTCTTGCTACAGAAATGGGTTGAGAAGTTCACTAGCCCGCAAGGACTTCACAGCTAGACTTTACGACTCCACCGATGGTCCAAGAGAGGAAGGTGTTCACTGAGCCCTTGAGACTGGTCTCCTGGAATCCCATAATTCTTGGATGTTTAGTTTTCATTTGGTTCTTTGTTTACTTCAGAGTCCTCTCAACAGTACATTTCCCATGTGTTGTCAAGGCTTGGTGGTATCATTGCTGGTATCCACACAATGCTCACAAGTCTTCCCTGGATGCCACCTCTCTGGCTTCTATAGCCTCAAGGTCATCTCAGTTCCTCAGCTGTCCTGTGTTAGTCACCTTGACCGCAGGCACAGCCCTTTGTGCGTTTTCTCAACTGTTGGCTCTCTCCAATCATTTGTGCCTTGATGGAAAACTTCCCCTGGCCTTGAATTCTCCTAACGTCTGAAGAATTTTAACAGTGGCTCAGAAATCACCCTTTCTCCAAAAGCGTCTCATCTTACCACGTCAGATGGTTTTCATTCATGTGTATCTAGAGTTGGCTTTTATTTTGTCACCTTTCACTAGCCTGTGACTCTCACAAGCCCAGAAAGGATCTTACAGGAAAGAAAGAGGTCAAACTATATTACAAGAAGCCCATTCTTGGGATGGTATTGCACTCGGCTTCTCATTTCTGGAGCAAATACCCAACCAAACACAGCTTATGGGAGGAAGGTGTTTATTTCAGGCTTACAGAGTCCAGGGGAATGTAATCAATAGCAGAAGATACTGGCTTCCTTTCATAGATCCAAGCAGAGAGACACCACCAATAACTACCACCACCAGCAAGCACAAATTTCAGAGCTCAAAAAGCCCTGAACATACCTAGAAGGGCTGGACTCAGATCCCACCCCCAAATCCACCTTAGGTCTGGACTCCAAGATCCACCCTCAGAGACATGCCTCCCCACCTCCCAGCAGGAATCTGCCTGCTGAGGGCTGAAATTGCAAGCTCAATTTTCATAAAACACCTGAGTTTATGGGGCCATCCATTCCAACTATTCCATTAAAACTACAACAGATGGCAAGAAGGCCCAGGGGATAAAGTATATGCTATGCAAGCATACGTACCTGAGTTCAGATTCCCAGCACCCATGTAAAGCCTGGTGCAGTAACATTGGAATCCAGCGCCTGTGGTGAGACGGGAGGTGGGGACAGAAGAAGAAGCCCATAGAAACTTGTGTGCCTGGGGGAAACAGTGGTGAAGAAGAGACCCGATTAAAATGACATCTGAGGTCATCCTCTTGCCTATACACATAATATGCGACTACCCACAGGCTCTCACACCCAGAGAAAGAGAGAGAGGGAGAGAGAGAGAGAGAGAGAGAGAGAGAGAGAGAGAGAGAGAGAGAGAGAGAGAGAGAGATTAGGTGCATCTCAGCCTTGCTTCCAGGGCCTCAGTGTTGGATTCAGGTCCAGTTCCTCTCCTGGGAACACAACCTGACCTCGGTATATCTGGTGCTAGTGATGCCAGGGCCAAATGTGGAACTTCCTCCACAGACCTTTCTTCCTTGTGGTGAACCGAAGCCGGAGGTCATGGTCCTGCTTGAACTATCAGGCTTTGTTTTGTTTTCACATGAGCCTCCTTCATTAACGCTTACAAATTAAAATCATAATCACTCTGCCTTCTTCCAGTGCCTGGCAGCAGGTGTGTGCACCCATTGCTCCCACAAAGTCTGCACACTGCAGAGTGGCTTTTCCAGCCAGCTGTGTGTGCGAGTTTGCAATATTTTTGACAATTGAGATATTTCAGGCTCACTTGGAAACAGATATCTTAAACCTGGTCTTCCCCTGAATGTTTCTATGCTCATCTAACCCCTTTCTCTCTCTCTCTTTCTCTCTCTCTCTCTCTCTCTCTCTCTCTCTCTCTCTCTCTCTCTCACACACACACACACACACACACACACAAAACTATATAGTTTTCCAAAGAAAGATCCCAATGCCTCCAGAGTCAATGCTTTACATTTTCGTGAGAACTACTGGATAAGTGATTCCAGGACCAGCACACGTGACATCACCTGGGCGAGCCTAGCTCCCTGAACACAAGCCACAATTGCAAAGCTTCTCAACGAAAAGTGAAGAAGTGCCGTGTCTTTCCTAATAAATCTTCCTGGAGAGAAGAAATGAGGAGATATCCTACCTGGTAAGTCTGCCAAGAGATGAAAACCAAAAGAAAGTTGATACCTAACATAAAGCTTCTTTGTTTCTTGTAATGTGAGCCTGTGGCAGAAGCAGGCACTGGAAGCATTGGTGTGTGTGTGTGTGTGTGTGTGTGTGTGTGTGTGTGTGTGTGTGTGTATGGATGTGTGGATGTGTGTGTGAGAGAGAGAGAAAGAGAGAGAGAGAAAGAGAGAGAGAGATTCCTGTATGCCTGTGCATTTATATGAAATCTGGATGTTGGCAAATTTCTGCATCTCTCTGTTCTATTCACAGGAAGTGGTGGGAACAGGAAACATGCCTGACAACGTGTCTTGTGTCTACTATGTGACCTCCAGGGCCAATGTGAAGAAAGGTCAAGTCCTAACCTAGAACATGAAATGAGGCAGACAAATTGCTCAGCTCCCACTACCCATGGGTTCAGGTTCAGCTCCCACCATTATAACTTAACTACTGGTCATGAGAGGAGCTGGGACATTGAACTATTTCAAGGCCTCAGAGGCTGACCCTTGGAAGACTGACCATATCATATTTAATCTTCTCTGGAATACTCTCAGAAGGCATTATGACTAGAAGTGATCCTGGTGAAGAAATTAAGGCACAAAGTAGAAATAGTCTCCCAATTTCTTTTGGTAAATGGGGAAAGCAGAATTTAAGCAGATACTCATACGTGCATGTGATGTCACCTGTCAGAGTTGTAAAAGCATCTTCATGAATGAGAATAAGAGACTCAGGAGAGGTAAGTATGGAGGAGCACAGCAGTTGTAGTTTATAAAAATATCTTCTAAACTATAATGATATATACTAATTATGTAATATACAATCACATTATTGAAACTTTAATCCTAATATAAATATATAACAAAATATAATAATAAAAATAATTGAGCATTCAATAAAAGGGAAAGTAAAATTTGACAAAATATTATCACTTAATAAGAAATGCATTAGTTGAATACGTGAAATGTCTCACTCTCTGTGTTGATTTATAAATTGTCAGTTTGTATATATATTCTCAATATTTAATTGCATTCTTTGTAAGCAAAAATTGAGTCATTGATTTTAATGTCCCTAGTACCTGCCTGCCTGAATGAAAATCCCAAATAAAACATATAGACTTAGCTCACTGTCTAAGATCATAAGAAATCTTTTCATGGTTAAGCAATATAAGTGGTATTGAATTTGCCTTGTCAATGTGATCTTGAAGGTTGATATTAAGCCCTTTGACCTTGATAAGACTTTCATTATATCCCTATACACACATCATTGTTATCTGTATATAAAGACAATACTAATAGTTACTAACTTATGGTTGTTTCAGGAATGAATTTTCACAAGGACAAGGTTCAGAAACCTGGTCTTGAGCTCCAGAAAAATATAGGCCTATAAACCTCCATCTATAATAAAAGTAGCACAGATCACAGACTCGGCACATGAAAACTGTTCTCCATCTCTGCTCCTCTATGGCCTTGCAGTTCGGTTGGCCTCTTTCTCTCCAAATGGCTTCATCATGCGCTGGGAAGGGTATGATCTTAGCCCATGCCAGGCCCCACATCTCAAAGCTGTGACAGTCAGCTTCTCCCATGCTGTTTTCTGCCACTCAGAAAGGTCATGGGAAGGGTTCAGACTCCTGGCTTGCATTCAACCCTTCTATGAATTGACTTTGATAGAACCTGATTATATATGTAATTATCCTCATGCTGGGAGAAGATGGAGAATAAAGGAGGAAGGGAGGAGGGAAGGAAAAGCACTAAGGAATTTGTTCCCAGACATTTCACTAAGTGACATCCTGAAGAGACCCCATAGCAAGACCTGGGTCTTCCCTCCCCTGGTTATCTCAGGGTCTGGGGCTGCTCTGAAGAAGTGTCTCTTCAAGTTGAATCTCTACCTGTCAGCAATTCTTTCTGCTGTTGTTGCTATTGTTTTTGAGACAGAATCTCACAATGTAGTTAAGACTAGCCTCAAATCCACTATGTTGCCAGAGTTGGCCTTGAATTTATGGAGGTCTTCCAGATTCAGCCTTCAGTGTGCTGGGATTATAGGCCTGCACCACCTCACTCAGCTTAATAATGCTTATTGGTCAGACCATCTTCCCTAAACACCAGCCAAGCTGTTTGCTTAGTGGTCAGTTGAAGAAACACCACCTCTCCAGGCCAAAGGCAGTTCTGCCTATGTGGATTAATTGTGGAATGCTACGTCTTGCACAAGTTGAAATATAAATATTACTTTTTTATTGTATTTTGAGGACTTTCAAGGGGAATTTCAAGAAGTTTTATACTATATCTTGCTTCATAGCTGAATTTTAAAATGCATTCCCTTTAAGGTCCATAGACACAGAGAATAGGTCAGTGGTAGGTCTATGGACTGGGCTTAGGAAGGTAGTGAGCATGGATTGTGTTTCTTTTTCAAGTGATGAAAATATTTCCCAAAAGACTGGTGGTAGTTGAAAGTTTCTGTGCATATACCAGAAACAAGTGAATGTGTAAGTTAAATCATGTTAATTATATTCATTTAACAAAAATTAAAACACTTTCACTAAACGGCAAGGCATTTCAGTGCAGAAAGGTAGGGAAGGTCAAATCTCACCTGTGGGTCAGCAAGCCAAACCACGCTAGAGTCTTAGGATAGGGAAGGATGCCACAGAGTCATGATGGGCCAGTCGAAGAAGCCCTGTGAGTCCGCATGTAGATACCAGGTCAGGAAAAGAGGGTGGTGAGGGAGAATCTGCTGGGTGAGCATCTCCCTCAAGAGCCTCCATACTGTGGACTCTCAAACTCTCAAGGAGAATTCACTGAAGGACAGGTTTCTAGGTGGCAAGCAGGGTGGGTGGGGTACAGGAAATCACGATAGAGGCCACGGTGTGGCAGAAGATGGCAGGAGAATTGGGAGATGCCTAGCAACATCCCCCTCTAAAGGGAATCTGCAGCTGAAGTATGAGAGCAAGTGTTATGCTTTTTAAGAGGACTATCATAAAGAAAGGTTTCTGGAGACCCTGCTTCAGCCCTGGGAGGTATCAGACAGCACCCAGAAAGGTGCTGTGGAGGAACCACTCCAGAAAACCAAAGCCTGCTAAAAGAAAGAAAAAGAAAGAAAGAAAGAAAGAAAGAAAGAAAAGAAGGAAGGAAAAAAGAAAGGAAGGAAGGAAGGAAGGGAGAGAGAGAGAGAAAGAAAGAAAGAAAGAAAGAAAGAAAGAAAGAAAGAGAGGGGGAGGGAGGAAAGAAGGAAGGAAGGGAAAGAGGGAGGGAGGGAGGGAGGGAGAAAGAAAGTAAGCAAGCAAGCAGAGCTAGACATGATTTCATAATTTCCATCATTAAATTACTCCCCAAGTTATGATACATATTTTTTGTAAAGAATTATCAGAAAAATAAAATAGATCAGTAGATCTTTGGAAGTGAAAGGATCTACTTAGATTCTTTGAAATAAATAATAACTGAATAAATAAACAAGCAGGTAAACAAGAAGATGTCATCTAGAGCCTGGGGTAACTCAGTGCTTCCATTCTTTTTGCTGTGTTCTTAACATACACAAATTATTGGAAAGCTTTAGTTCTAAAAATATTCTTTGAAAATCAATGGCTTTTCCTAAGTTGACATTGACTGAAAGGAAGCTACAGTCCTGGACAAGTCAAAATGCCTGGTGTGTGTGGAGCAAGAGGAATATTGCAAGGCACACGAAGCTCAGAGAAGGGAGCGAGGTGAATTTATTACATTAATGGCCTCAATCCATCACTGCTCCTTTTCCTCCTCTCTGAGCTATTTGTCTCTGCGCTCCTTCTTGCTGTAGAGGTTGGTCTCTTCCGCTGCCCCCTTGACTTTCCGTGGATATTATGACGGCCTTTGACAAGAGGATGCAGCGGAAGTTGACCACACACCTAGACCTTCACCTTCCCACCTGCTGGTTCCTGTGGAACAGACCTGAGCGCACCTGCTGGAAAGGCCAACATTAGACAGAAACAGAGGTGAGCTTCTCAGTCACCAGAAATCAGCCAGCCCTCACAAAACTCACAGAAAGTGCTAGAGCAGCCTAGCCAAGACCAGGAGAATCTTCTTTCTGGGCACCACTTCAATGTTTGACAAAAATAAAAAATAAAAAATAAATCCACCCCAGCTCCCTAAATGGTAAGTCTAGGTTTTAGTCCATTTCTTTTGTTATTATAGAATAAATGAAGTTAGGTAACATATAAAGGAAAGAGAGGTGTGGATTTCTCAAGTTCTGGATGTTCAAGATGATGTCATCGGGTAAGGGACTTCAGGCTCAATCAGGTAGCAAGGTGCAGAGGGATTGCAAAAGGGAGACACGGGTTGGAGAGATGGCTCAGTGGTTAAGGCACTTGCCTCCAGTGCCTAAAGCCCCAGATTCAATTCCCCATTACCCACATAGGCCAGACCCACAAGGTGGTGGCTCTGGTGTGCTCTCTCTCTCTCTCTCTCTCTCTCTCTCTCTCTCTCTCTCTCTCTCTTTCTCTGCTTGAAAACAAATAAATAAAATATTTTTTAAAAAGGAGATGCCTCATGTAAAGGGATCCTGGAAACTTGTGTGTTCATAGCAACTGATTCCTTTGGGAATCAACCAAGCTCCATTGAGAATGGCAGGAACCCCTTCTTAGCATACACGTGACCTGATCAATTTCCTAGGACTCATATTTAAATTCTGCCACACAGGGACCAGAATTCTCATATATGGGCCTTTCTGAAAAAAACTGTATCTAAGCCAATGTTATGCTCAGCCAATAGGATTTTCACTTTTTTAAAAATTTTTTTGCAAACTAATTATTGTGGTAAAAACAACTGACACAGGAATTAATCTTTGTGAATACTCTAGATCATGTTGGGTGCTGTGCTGGGCCCCTGCACTAGTATTAACTGAAAGCACAGATATTGAGGTCTCTGTTCAACAAAGGAGGAGTGACCTAGAAGCTAAGTTACTTTTCCAGGGTCACTGAAGGAGAATTTCAAACCCAAGTTTGTCTGACCACAAACACATTGCTTTCACTTTTCTTTCACATTCATTGCCTCCTGTCCTGACCTTGGCAATGGGGCTTTTTCCAAGCCCAAACAGGACTGATTTGTAGAAGATTTGTGTGTGTGTGTGTGTGTGTGTGTGTGTGTGTGTGTGTGTGTGTGATAAACACAATAAGGTCAGAATGCATAATATAGAATAGAGCACCAGAAACCAAGATTGAAGGAGATGGCTCCGCAGGGAATAGCCACAGCTTGAATAGCCTGATGGTGTTGAAATGTATTGTGTGGTGTGTGTGTGTGTGTTTGTGTGTGTGTGTGTGTGTGTGTGTGTGTGTATGAGCAGTCACAGAGGAGAATGTTCAGTGTTCTCCTGTCACTCACCTGTGTGGATCCTTGTCTGAACCCAGAGGCCAGCAAGCTGCAGCAATTCTGTATCCACCCTCTCCCAAGAGGACTGGGGTTACAAGTATGTGTACACACACTCAGCCTTTTATGTGGGAGCTGGTGGATTCAAACTCAGGCCCCTGTGCTTGTATGGCAAGTGCTCTTCACTACCGAGTCATCTCTATTCCTAGCTTTGTGTTGGCCATCTTAAACGACAGTTAATCACTCCATATACACACGCACAGTTCCTAAAATGAATGGATTCTCCTATAATTCCTGTGTTCAAAGTCTATCTGATCTGGGTTCAAGTTCAAGTTTTTCCACCAAGGCCCTGAGCTGTCACCAAAGGTGAGTTCTCGAGTCAATTAAAATTGAACCATATTATAACATCTATGAATCCTACACAGGTAAGAAAACCTTAAATTCTCTTTCATACACTTACAAGTCTAGAGCGACACATAAAACGTGCCTACCTAGTATTGATTGACTTAATGCACGAGAATGTTCTTCGGTGACATAACGAGTTGGGTGATCAAAGAAACTCTGTTAAATAAATGCGTTGATGTTCCCATTTGGAAGACATGTGGGAGGTAGAGAGTAACAGGAAAGCCTTAAGTGATTACTCATTTTGACATTAGTCCCAGAGTTTTCTGTCAATCCCTGAAGATGAGGTTCTCTAGTTTCTGGTAAAAACTCAAGGAGAATAGGAGAAAGCTAGCTTCTTTTAGGCATCTTCAGTTAGAAGTCGAGGACACAAAAGAACCAAGAGATGCCACCCCACATGCCACCTCGCCCTGACCCAAGAATGATACTCGGCAGGAATGGAACTCCTATCTGTCTGATGGAGACTGATCTACAGAGCCCCCTGCTGCCCACAGCCTAGCTCGCTCCTAGATAGACAGACCAGGTTGGATGCCCTGGGATCCACCCTACAAACCTACAAACCAATCTTGTCTTCCCCTTGCATCCCTGCATCAGATAAAGGCTGTATCTTCTCCCTGTCCCTCCCTTGGCCTGTCTCTCTTTGCTCAGGGCCACAGGGATACATGTGAGTCTGGCTTTCCCTTCACCCAGCCTAACACTATTTCGTGGTCTGGGGGAACTTTTCTGATGTCTCTGCTTTATAGTTTGGGGTAACTTCTCACTTGAACTACATGTATAATTGTCCTCTGGTCTCTGAATCCACCAATGGCGTATTTCCTTACACTGCAGATCTACCACATGGGTGCTTTTTCTAACTCTAACCCTGCTACGTGAGTGATTTCTTTCTTTACTCATTTCTCCTCTAAATTTCTTAGTTTCTATTTTGATATTTTCCTTTTCTTATTCTTCCTTTAGCCTCACCGTTTTCCCACTTAACTTCCTTCCAAGGGAGGGTACAAGGCAGATGCCTTGTGTATTTCTCCTAAGTCTCCCTGCAAACTCCTAGAGTCTACCTTCCACATGCTTGTGACTCTAATCTTTCCTTGAAAGCCTCAGTTTCTCTTATGAGCTTTATGAACCCCCTCACGTGCTTGAAGCTCTATTCCAATCTTTCTCTTTTGCTGTATATTTGTTAACCGATACTGACCTCATTCTCCGATGGAGATTGTGTTTGTATTTTTCAGGATACAGCGAGGGAGCTGTGGCCCATATAACCCTACCAACTGACCACAGGCAGAAAGCTGAGATCCTGGCATGAGATGAGCCACCACAGTCATACAGGGGAGGATCCATATGGAACCCCACAGAGAATGATTGGATGAACAAGGGACCCACAGCCATAGACATTCAATCAATAAAAGATAAGCCAGTGTGACAGAAACCAACGAATCTCTACACAAAAACCCCTAAGCTCACAATACCATAGCAGCCTCAATACTCGCCCACCACGACTCAGGGAACTGAGCGGAAGAGGGGGTGGAAAGATTGTGAGAGCCGTGGTGGGGGAGAATAGCAGAGACTTGGCAACCCTCAGTGACAACACACTTGGGTCATGAGAGCCCAGCTGAAGAATGAGCTATCCATGGTCCCCTACCACAAAGACTGATCCAGATGGCCCACGGAGGAGGATATCCAGCTGACTGGGGATGGAGAAGGGGGGCAACGGGGAATTGGGGATAACAACTCATGGTTGGCCCACTAAACAATGTAACTCATTATGAACAATAAAGAAAAAAAACTCAATTTTTCTTAAAAAGAACCTTATAAACTATGCAGTGTTTTTTCCACATGAGAGAATGTTTCCTACTTCCCACGTGTTTATGACTCTGATCTAGCCTTCCTTCCTACATCCCAATCTCCCTTAAAATAAGTGCCACAATTTGTGATTTCTCCCTAAATAAACTTAATAATTCATAGTTTATCCTTCTTGAGTTGATCTTTATCAATTCTTTGTTAAAGGTAGGACAGAGCCCAAAATTGGGGTTCATAAACTTGGAGTACCCCTCATGAACTCAAAAATCTGCATCAATACTACTGGGAAATATAAGGCATGAAGCCCCTCCTTGTCTGACAGAGAAAATACAAACTGTCTCCTGAGGAACACATAACATGGTCCAGATAAAACTTCAAAGAGCACAAACCATAATCAACCACAAATGACAGATATATGCAGAAAGAGAGGATCTTTGGGAAGGACGAACAATAGAATTGGAGCAAAGAAATCAGTTATCACTAGAATCATCACATAAAGAATAAATACATGTAATTCATTAAGAAAATAATGCTTACAATTGACTAAAGCGTAAAAGAAATACTCAAAATTTTATAAGAGAAACAAACAGAAATCTGAAAACACAACATAAAATAATTGGCATTATTTATTCCATGGGATGTCTGACTAGAAGCTTAGACCCAGCTGCAAAGAGAATCAGAAAACAGGAAGACACATGTGATGAGATTATTGATCAGAAGCTGAAAGTGGTGAAGGGAGAGTAAAACAACCAACAAAACACTCTAAGATCACATGATGGTAGACTAAAATGGGAAAGTCCAAATTAGGTCTAGAAGACCAAATAACTGAAGTAAGATAAAGGGGTAATAATTAAGAAAACAAATATATCCCAAAATACATAAATTAAGATACAAGTTACAGTGATATTGTATGTAATCTGGTAGAAAGGAGATACTCAACATAAATTCACAGGAAATGTAGATAATCTGCAAAGAAATTACTTTCACAGTGAATTTACACATTACATTTTAGTTCCACTAAAAATTGACATCTCTAAGATATACAGGATCCCTTGCCACAAGGACTAATACAGACAGCCCACGAAGGAGGATATACAACTGATCAGGGATGGGGAGGGGGGGAAGTGGGTAATTCGGGATAACAATGCATGGTTTGCCCACTAAATAATGTAACTCATTATGGATAATAAATATTAAAAAATATATATATATGGCCTGAATTCATTAATGTCAAGTTAAAGGATTTTCCAGCTTATTATATAAAAACACAATGCCTAATGTATCGACTAAGTAAGAATTGAAAACAAGGCTTGGTAAAGACTAACCACAGATCTGCAAGGATCTCTGCTTGCATTAGCCCAACATTGGAACAAGCCAAGTGTGCACATCAAGCAAGTGTGCAAATGAACACTTTAGGAAATACACACATGGAATGCAAGAAGGTGAAATGGGAGAAAAATAAAGCTGTGATGTACTTAAGAACAAGACAGAATGTTCAAGTGGTCACACTGAGGAAAATCCATCAAGAATACGATGAATACACACTGCAGATTCAATGTCATTGCTATTGAAAAACCACAAAACCCTCACGGTAGACATGGATGGAGTAGTTTTTGGAGATGTACTCCCTCCAGGTCTTCTCATTCATTGCTTTCCCTGATCTAGTCATTTGATCTGAACCCTTATCAGTGCATTTCGTGTCTTTGTTTTGAGACAAGGTCTTAGATGAATTTGTGGCAATTCTCCTGTCTTGGGCTCTCTGGGGCAGGGAAGTACTGATCCACTTTGAGATGCGGACCTGAGGCAGAGATGCCTGCTTTCAAAAATTCACAGACCTGTGAAGGTGAAGCCAGGATTCAACAGACTTCAGATCACTTTCACGGTCCCTGTATTATAGTACGCCAGGATTTTGATTCATTGGTTTTAAACATAATGCAGATTATTTTTCCTGTAAACTTTGTAGAAAAACTGAAAGTTTTACCAAAATAAAGCAGATAGATTTAATGTCCAGCTCGAACTTCTTAAGTCCTGATCTAAAGAGCACAGCTCACGTGTTTGAACTTGAACATGCACGACACTCTATAAAATGCAAACTGACATATTTTTGGCACTCTCTGCATTTCTGACCTCTGTGCTCAGTGTCCTGTCTCTGCTCTTGCTCTCTCCATCTCTTCCTCCTTGATTTCTCTTCATCCTGTCCTTTTCTGCTTTCTGTCTTTCAGCTTGCATTCTTCCCTCCATTGATGTCCAATTTTGTGTTCTAACACACACACACAAAAGATGAAAAGAAAAATAATTTTAAAACATCAGTGTCAAGATTTTGTCATGATCAGAGACACACAGGCCCTCCCCTCCCCCACCTGCCACAGGACACTGGTCCTATGAATACATGTGCCAATGATTCTCCATTGGGGAAACATTGGATAGCTCAGAGACCCACTGGGCTTTTCTTTGCTTGTAACAGAAGTTCTATAGGGCTCATATTTAAAGAAAAAGATGATAGGTTTTCCTGAATTTCTAACAGGAGATGTTGAGCTTTTTAAATATCCCACTGGCCTCACAGCTTCTTACAGGGAAACCCAGTGATGTCCTGAGCCAACAAAGGAAGCATCCACTGGCACTCTTATTATGAAGGCTTTATTTATGTTCACATTCAATTCGGAGAGAATAAAAAATCAATACAGATTCGAAGCTGACCGTGATTGTCTGCAAGTCTCAGCATTTCTAAATGGGACACAGACAAAAGCAGCCCTGGGCTGGGCTGTTCTTCCTGCTTCCACACAACGCTCTGCATTTAGCAGACCAAGAACACAGACTGGCTCCTTGAATGCCTCTTTTGCATAGGCTTGGCTATATTGATGGTTCTCTGTTGAGTGTGTATAAAGGGAGAGTTTTACAATTGGAATGCTTCTGAGACTGCTCCTTGGGTTTTCAGGCACTCCCCTGTTCCAGAAGGCTGAGGGCTTGTGTTGTGCCTATTGCATGGGACTGGCAGATGCAGTGGCTCAGAGATGCCTGTGGCTGACTAAGCCAAGGGACACTGTGGCTCTCATCGTGATGGCAGAAATGCAAGGGCGTCTCTAGACTACACCTGAATGGTCCATTAAGCAGATTGAAAATGAGGCCATATCCTTCAGCAGGGCAGAGGTCTTTATGTTCTTTTTATCCTCGTATTCCTACCCCACAATGAAATTTTAAGGACATTGGGGACCATTCTATCTGAATGTAGTTTTGCTGTCTCCTTCCTTTTCTTCCCATAACCCCCAAGTTGTGTGATTTATTGAAATTAGACATGTTCATAGACAAGGCTCATGTATACATGAGCAGTGTGCCTCTAAAATATTTTTTACTGTTTTTCCTGAAATCACATTTTAAATTTTATTTACTTTTTAATTGAGCAATATTTTTTTTTACATTTATGGTATACATGATGTTTTGATGTTTGGCACCATAGAAGAGATAAATCAAGCTAATTAACACACACGGATTCTAACACACTTAGCATTTTGTATGTGTGGTGAAAACTTAAAATCTAATCCCTGAGTCATTTCCATCTGATGAACTGTAGTCATCACACTGTACAATGGACCCTTGGAATCATTCTTATTTTCTAACTGGAATTTTGTCTTTGACCAGTATCTCGACAATCTGAACTTCCTGCAGCCCCTGGCTGAAACATGTTTAAAATGTTTGAAGAGACGAATGTATGCAAAGATACTTGTAGGTGTGTTATATTTAAGTACAAAAATAAATGATGAGGCCCTTTTTCTGTCACAATAGCTGTTCAAAACAAAAGCAGCAGTTTTGTGATTTCTTGGGATCACAATCCAAGCAGAAGTGTCATCTCCAAGGTCAGTGCCTTGCAGCAGCAGAAAAAAAAAAAAGGGAAATCATCCTGTTTCCTCATGAAGATTGGTAGCCTGAGCCTAGCCAGGTCCCTCCAGGCTTTCTCTGCTCAGCCCTGCTCAGCCCCAAACAAAGAGCCCCAAGGAGGAACTGTGACCCAGGGTCCCCTAGAGCAAGTTCAAAGTTGCCATGTAGGTCAACTGCAGAGACCCTACCTGAAACAAATGTCCAGGTCCCTTATCTGTGCTGATGCCCAAAGGGAAATAAGCTAGAATCAGATCCGCAGGTAATAAAATAAGGGAAGCCACTTCATTGGAGGCATTTATTGGAACAGATAGCGATCTGAAGCTATTTGACAGTGTTCCCAGAGGCCAGCTCCCTCTGTCACAGGAACCCTGGAAGGACAAGCTTGGGGGGAATGAAAACACCCAACCAAGTTAAATACCAGTAAGGCCTGGGTGCATATTTTAAACTAATGCCTACTAAAGCAACTTATGTTTTGTGCCATTATTCTAAAATGTACTTTTTTCGTTACAAAGTAGAAACTACCAAATATGGAAAGAAAAGTTTTAAATTTGATAATCACTTTCACTACACTTTGATTTTAAAATCCATGATAAATACTTCGATATAGTTATAGCTAGTCTGTTTTTTTCTTCTCTCTCTCTCTCACCTCATACTAGTATTATCTTCTTATAATTTGGACCTTATTGGAAACAATTTGCACCATGCTTTTGTCTTATAATACTATTTTGTGAATAATTTCGAGTTTATAAATTTTTACGCATCATTTTGTGAGACTGGACTTTATTCTACCCTTTGGTTCAAGATAATTTTCAGCTGTTACTCTTAAATTGAGTTTTAACTATTTTTCTGATAACTATATCTACATCTCACATTGTAAATTCCACGACACGTCTAATTTATTTTTTCTATCAGCCAGATGCCATATCTTCCCTGATATGATCAGATTTCCTTGCTATAACTATCTGTTTTTTTTAAGCAAGTATAATTTGCATGTAGGTCCATAATGTTTTGATATCCGCACACATTGTGCAATGGTTGCATCTGGCTAATTAGCATGCATAACCTCATATACTTATCATTTTTGTAGTGAGAACACTATAATCTACTCTAGCAATTTTGAGGTGTATAATTCATCACATTAACTGTACTTGTAGTGCTAATAGATGTCTAGAGCTCATTCCTCGTGTTTACCTGAAATGCTGTGCGCCTTAGCCAAGGTCTCCCTAGTCCTTTCCCACCCCAGCTCCTGGTTAACTCTACTCCTCATTTTAGAGTCCATCTTTTTAAGCTCATTTATTGACTATACAAAGTAATGAGTTTAATTATGACATTTCCCTGCATGCATATAATACACTTTTTTTTTTTTTTGAGGTTGGGTCTTGCTCTAGCCCAGGCTGACCTGGAAGACCTGGAATTCACTATGGAGTCTCAGGGTGGCCTTGAATTCATGGTGATCCTCCTACCTCTGCCTCCTGAGTGCTGGGATTAAAGGCGTGCGCCACCAGCTAAATCTTTTTTTTTCCATATAATACACTTTGATGCTACTCAGCCCATTTCTTTATACTCTTCTTATTTTCCCCATCCACAGCCCTAATGACCCCCTTTTATTGCCACATTTTTTTCCTTTCTAAATTTCTTACAAGAGAAAACATGATATTTGTCTTTCTGAATCTGGCTTATTTTACTTACAATGATCTTCTCTAGTTCCATCTATTTCCCAGAACCAATATAATTTTATTTTTCTTTCTGGCTGCAAAAACCTCACATCCCACTTTCTGTATGCATTCCTCCCTTCATCCATTGGTGGGCACTGATAGGAATTCCAAGACTGGCTTTGATTCTTTTAGGTGGGTGTGAACTGAAAAGTGACCTCACTAGGTCATAGGTTAGTTTAATTTTTAGTTTTTGAGGCACCTTCCAAGAGATTTCCATAATGGCTGGACTAAGTTAAATTTTCAACAATAGTCTATAATTGTTTCTTTCCCTTGTGTCCTGACTTGTATTTTTAAAAATTGTTTTCTTGAGAACAGCCATTTTACATAGCATTAGATAGAATCTCAATATACGTTATTTTTTTATTTACATTTCTATAATGGTTTCTTTCATGTATTTACTTGCTAGCTGTACTTCTTCATTTGAGAAGGGTCTGATCAGTATGTGGGCTTCTTTAATGGAATAGATTATTTGTTCTACCAATATTATGCTTTGGATTTCTTTCTTTATGGTAGATAGTGATCTCCTGTCAGATGAGGAGCTGGCAACATTTTCTTCAATTCTGTAGGTTGTCCCTTCATTTTGGTGGTGGTTTCTTTTTCTGTGCCCCAACATTTTTTTAACTTAATGCACCCCCATTTGTTAATTCTTGCTTTTGTTTCCGGATAAACTATAGTCCTATTCAGAAAACTATTCTTTGCCTAGTCCTAAATCGTGAAAGTGCCTTATATTTTCTTCTAGTAGTTTTAATATTTCAAGTTAATATTAAAGCCTTCTACCCATTTTGAACTGAATTTGTACAGGTGAAAGATAGTTATCTTGTTTCAGACACAGATCTCTAGATCTTGCAGGACCACTTATAAAAGAGGCTCTTTTTTTCTCATGCATTTTTTATACCTTTTCAAGAGTCATATGGTAATAGCTGTGTCAGATTTTTTATGAGTTTTCATTCAATTACATTAGTCAATGCATTTGTTTGATGCCAATACCATACAGTTTTGTTGCTATGACTAGGTAGTATACTTTAAAATCAACTACTCAAGTATTACAGAATGCTTCCTGCATTGCATTTTTTGGCTCAGGATTTAGCGATTGGATGTCTTTTATGTTTCCATTAGGAGCACAAGTTCAGATTTTTTTTTTGTCTATTTCTGTAAAGAACGTCATTAGAATTTTGATGAGGGTTGCTTGATTTTAGTAACAGGGGCATTTGTAAGATATGAATCCTGCTGGTCTATATACATGAAATATATTTCCATCTTGAGTCTATTTACCTGTTATCATTATTGATTTGCTTTTATTAAACCATCCTTACATTCCTTGCATCAACTTGACCTTAGAAAATGAAAAAAAAAATTCTTAGGAAATTGTGATCCAGAAGTAACATACTTTCTGAACAGCATTTTGATGTCGTGATTTCATTGCATGAAAACATATTTTAGAAGGGGACATAGTTTATCTAAGTAGGGTCACTCAATGCTAATTCAGTTAATTAAAAATTGATGTCAGTCTTACAATGCCAGGTCTTTCTTTGTTTTCAGAAGATCACATTGTCCTGGAGAGAAAAATGGTTTTACCTTCTCTGTTGTTGTGTTGATGCATTGTTTTCTTTATCATCCAGCTTATAGACATTTAATTGGAAACAGGAAGTAGACCTATGATATGGCCCCAAAAGTCAAAAATAGAGATCTGTAATACCAAGTATATTGCTTACTTTTCTCCTTGTCGTGGCAAAATACTTGATGAAGAAAATATTTGGGGAAGAAAGGGATTATTTTGTCTCAGAGACTGAGAGTCCAGCCATCATGGCAGAGAATGCAGGAGAGCAGAAACATGACACAGCTGGTCCTTTTGTGTCTGTAGTCAGGAAGCAGAGAGAGGTGAATGCTAGTGTTCAGCTCACTTTATCTTTCTTCCCCCAAGATAGAGTCTCACTCTAGACCAGACTGACCTGGAATTTACTAAGTAGTCTCAGGGTGGCCTCAAACTCACAGCCATCCTCCTGCCTCAGCCTCCCAAGTGTTAGGATTAAAGGTGTGTGTCACCACTCCTAGCTTGCTTTCTCTTTTTTATTAAGTCTGCAACTCCACCCAATTCAGAGTAAGTCTTTCCTCCTTGGTTAAACCCTTTTGGAAATATCATCCTCATGGATATTAATGCTTTTTCTCAATCTGCAAACTCTACAAAGGTAGCAGCCACAAGTGTAATAATAACAAGGTCCCAGTGGCCCTCAGTATCTTTCTTTCTTCATGTTTGAAGAAATGACAGTGTTTGTTTGGTTTTAATTTTTTTATCAAATAGGTATCTCCAGAGCAACAGGCATTTTGTACTCCGTACATTTATTGAACCTCTTCAAAGCAAAGGAAAGAGTGAATTGCATTTAAAAGAGTCTCATTTTGAGTCTCGGCTCCTCCACTGCTTCTGTCACAGCAAAATGCCTGAGCTCTTCTAGCTTTCTCCCTTCAGAAATAGATGGAGGGTGGTGATGATAATAATGATGAGAATAATATCCCAAAATTTGCCATGATAATTAGATGGCTGCACACAATTGTCTAGCCCGCAGTAGAAGCAGTGATGCTTACTCCTACAGAAGGCCTGGTTTCTTCCTGTAGAGTCAGGAGCTGCTGAAGACTGAGGCACCAGTACTCCTGAGCAGAAACAGGGGTGTGTTCACCAAACTCCAGGTTCTCTTCTTCTTGATGGCAGAGTCATCTGACGTTACCTAGTTTCACTGACGTCATATGGGGCCACAGACCACATGCTGACCAAAGAACAGAATTAGAACTGCAATGTGGACTATTATAGCTACCCTTTTTTGCTGGGACAAACATCTAACCAGAAGCAAAAAATCAGGGAAAAGGGTTTATTTCAGATTTACAGATTCCAGGACAGGCCCCATCTTAGTTGAAGAAGATGGCTCAATTCAATAGATCCTTAGCAGGGAGTCCCCAACAACTACCAGAGACACCACCAAGAGCCAGCAAACACACAAGCCAGGGCTCAAGCTGCTCTCAACACACCTAGTAGAGCTGGACTCATGATCCATCCCCAGTGAGATGCCTGCTAAAACCTAAGCAGGAAGTTTACTCAAAAATATCTGAGTCTATGTGGTGGGACATTAAGTTACATTCAAATCACCATATGGACATTCCAGGCTCCTCAAAAGAAGTGTACTTCATGCCTCTGTTCCTGGCATGACCATTAAATGCACTCTTTAGTTCTCAGTGTGCCTGACAATGCAGTCCTTGTTGATATGTAACCATTTTCAGAATATTTCTTGCCTTTCTGTGTCTGTCTGTCTGTCTGTCTGTCTGTCTGTCTATCTGTCTGTCTATCTTTCTCCATCAACAAGCCAAATGCAGTAGACTCTGTGCACAATGGAACCAAGTCATCCTGGGTCCATGGATGACTACTGGAGTGAGGATGGGTTCCTCCCAGTCCACAGTAGACAACAATATGAAAAAATCAATGAAACTGCTTTTGTGGAGCTTCTGAAGCGCATTATTTGCTGGTTCTTCTTCACTCAAGAGATATTTCTAAGTTTAAGGGGCACAGAGGAATTATTGCCAAATGAAAACTTTTAAAGGTAGTAACATGACTTATGCCCAAAGGAAGCTCAAGGAAGAAATATGTATTTTATATATTTATATATAAATAATATATATATGTATATATATATATAGAGAGAGAGAGAGTTTGCTTTTTTAAACCACTCAAGTTAGTTTTAAAATTCCATAATGATAAATATTCCAGCTACACATTCAACAGTACATGTCTATGCTTTAGGGAATCTCCTTTGACCTCAGAATTTAGCATTTCTCTCAATATTGTTGTGTGAGCTCAATAATAGCGATTTAAAATTATTCTTTCGATCTCACCATACCTTTGCAAAAACTGGATTTTTTAATCTTAATTTAATACAAAGGAAAACTGATGTGTCAATAAACCCTTTATTAGCAATAGCATATACTTTGAGTGTTCTATATAGTGAAATAAATAAATGCTTGCACCTAAAGATTTATTTAAAAAGATGAAGTTTCACATTGATCTGGACATTAAACTGTGTGCTGATGATTTCAATCCCAACATTTGTCCCTGTGGTTTTGCAATGCTGCTCTGACCATTCAGTCACTGCAGGACAGTAGAACCCCTACCTGGGCTCCACTCCAGCATCCTCTGAGTCTAACTGGCCCTTCTGCTTTGTATTGCTCCACACTTCTCATTTTGAAAGGCGCATATCATATTTATGTACGATTTATTTGTGTGTGTGTGTGTGTGTGTGTGTGTGTGTACACACACACACACACACACACACACACACACACACACACACACCTACATGCATATGGAAGCCAGAGGATGCCTCAGTTATTGTTCCTAATGTACCAGTCATAGACCAAATTTGAGTTAAAACTTCTCAAGTGCCCTAATCTGGGAAGTTATAACATTGAGGAAGCCTCTTGGAAGATGTAGGCTCTGGCTGTTTTGTTATGCAAACTGGAGGCAAAGGCTTTTCTTTCAATCAATTAATGGTGATGAGGGGTCTGTTGTTATTGACTGAGTCTCTGATATTGATTGGGGGTGTGAGTGAAACTCCCCATGTCTTTCTCGATTAAGGAAAAGCCTATATGCACTCACGTTGCACAGCCCACGCTATAGATCATTACAATCAATATCAACGTGGGGCTGGTGGAAGGTTGACTTGCATCTTTGTGAGGTTTGTGGACACTTTTTTCTATTGTGCCTGAGAAGGTGAATCTACACTTAAATAATTCATAAAGATACTACAGAAGCAGTTGTATGTTGATTTTCTTTAGCACAGAGGGAAAAGTGAAGAAGAAATTTTTTTTACCAGAATTTTAAATGTTGAGGATTAAGCTATCAATATTTTGTTTCTGAGGAAAAAGTATGGGAGTCACTGAGAGCACTAAAATAGTAAAACGTAGCTTAACTATTAATTGCTAGATTGATAAATTTATTCATGTCAGATAAGTAAACAATCCCTTTACAATCTGCTAAAAAATTCAATTCCCAGAAGTGAACATGTAAAACAGCACACATGAAAGATCGGTCATCAGAAGCCCTGAGGAAGGAGAGAGATTTTATTTGGAGGTTGACACAAATTAGGCAAAAATTGAAGAAAAAAAAGGAGGAAAATTGAATCTGTGTTAGCAATGGAATAGAAGCAGATTACTCTTTCTGAGAGACATGACGTGTTCTCAGTGTTGCGTCAGTAATATTGATTATCCTCAAGGCTCTCTCCACACTCACACTTAACTCCTGTGCTGATGCTGTAAAGACTCTCAATATTAATATCACCATCCCATTTCATAAATGTGGGACCAACAGAGGCCATGGATGCTAAATAGTCTTCCCAAGTCTGGAAGCCTTTGCAGACTCAGAAGAGATTGCCAGTAACAATGCACTGAAATGAGGCTCCCTGTCTAAAGCTACTCAGCTAAGATCATGGCAGACAACAAAATTATTCACATTATTCTACTTGCAACATGGACTGTTCTTTCAACAACACAAAACCAGTTGTGAAGTTAGAGGCCAAGAAATGGTACAGCTTACAGCCCTCCAGGATCTGTGAGGTTTTTATATGTTTCAACAGCCATTGCCATCCCATTAATGCAAGATGCAAGATGTCCAGATAGGACTTCACAGAGCCTGTCTTTGTAGCTTCTGTACCACAGGTCTGGCTCCATTGCCTGCTTCAGACATGATGTAGCTATCCCTACTGCCTGCTTGAGCACAACTCAGTCATAAGTGGATCCTGGGCCTTACTCTGATTTTATTTTACCCATTACTGTAATGAAGGGTTGGCTAGACCCTGGACATGCTGTGTTCCCTGGGAGTGCAAATGGAGGCTGAGACCATTGACCCACCTTTTCACTTCAAATCCCTCCTTCCTCCCATGGCACTGTCTAGCACCTTTCCAGAGGAATCCAAGCTCAGGTCTTCCCATGTCCACTACATGTCCTTGGGTGCTCCAGGCTTAGTGTTCTGCACATTGACACACCTGTCAAACAACCC
>PVHP010020600.1:0-30463 GCA_004024765.1 Zapus hudsonius | reverse complement strand
TGATGTTGGATTCTGAGCAGAATTCTAGAAAACCTTCATCACAGAACTGAAACCACTCTTTCTGAAGCTCTTTCAGGAAATTGGAGAACAGGGAATGCTTCCAAATTACTTCTACAAAGCTACCATTACCCTACTAACAAAACCAGGCAAATTATAACAAGAAAGGAAAGCTACAGACCTATATCCCTGATGAATTTAGATGCAAAAATTCTGAATAAAATTCTCACAAACTGAATCCAATAACACATCAAGTGTATTATCCACCTTGACCAAGTTGACTTCATCCCAAGGATGCAGGGCTGGTTCAACATACAGAAATTGATTAACATAATCCACCATATTAATAAATGTAAACACAGGAACCACATGGTGATCTTGATACAGAGAAGGCCTTTGACAAAATTCAACATCACTTCATGATCAAAACACTGGAGAAAATTGGCATATAGGGCTTATTCCTCAAAATAATAAAGGTCATATACAAAACTCCTAAAGCCCAAATAATACTCAATGGGGAAAGATTTAATGAGTTCCCACTAAAATCAGGAACAAGACAGGGATGTCCACTCTCACCCTTGCTCTTCAACATAGTGCTTGAAGTCCTAGCCCAAGAAATAAGACAGGAAAAATACATTAAATGGATTCAAATTGGAAAAGATGATGTGAAACTATCCCTTTTAGTGGATGACATGATCCTATGCATAATAGATCCAAAGATAGTACCATTAAATTACTGAATCTGGTAAATTCTTTCAGCAATGTGGCAGGATACAAAATTAACACAGAAAAATCAGTAGCCTTCCTGTAAGCAAACAACAGGCATACGGAAAAAGGAATAAGCAAAACAGTCTCATTATCAATAGCCTCAAAAAATGAAATACCTTGCAATAACACTAACCAAGGACATGAAAGACTTGCATAATGAAAACATAAATCCGCTCAAGAAAGAAATCTACCCCCAAGATTTCTTGCCAAAGCACAGAGACATTTGCTAAGCCATATTTGTAGCAGCTCAGTTCATAATAGCAAAGAATTGGAATCAACCCAAATGCCCATCACTGGATGAATGGATATCAAAGTTGTGGTACATTTACAATATGGAATTCTACACAGCTGAAAGGAAAAGTGATATAATGTAATTTAAATAAAAGTGGATAGACTTCAAACAGATCATTCTTAGTGACCTCAAACAAAAACAGAGAGTCAAGCACCACATACTTTCCCTCATATGCAGTTCCTAACCAGGTAAAGCCTGAACATTAAGAAAACCTGTCAGTGAACCGAGAGACTGTAAAATGGGATGGAAATAATGGGGGGAGGAAAGGAAGGGTGGGGGACTCATGCAATAAACTAAACTAATAATGAATCAACACCAGAAAGTCCTAGCTTTAATATAGTAAGCTCCTGAGAAAGCTGTGGGCACCACCTAGTAAGAGGGGCCATGAAAAGAATGGGAAGAAGCCTAACCCAAAGAAAAATTGCTCAGGCCTGTCTGCCTATATTGGTTATTGGTTCCTTCCCACACCGAACTGAAAATGAGACAGACTTCTGTCAAAGTTCTTGAATACCTGCCCCAGGCCTAAAGTAAGACCCTATTGCTGAAGAAACCATAGAGTGTCATCAAACAACAGCAAGAAATCCTGCTAGACCCAGAATGGTAACCATCTCCCAGGTGGTAACTTGTGTAATTCTGGAAGGAGTTACATGAACTGCCTGGAGAAATTGGTCAATGATATTTGGAGAAAGCAGAGACCACTGATATACAATAAAGATGGTTTTTTATGAGAATACTGAACACACTGTTATATGGAAGAAAACAGCAAGTAAAGAAGTGCTCATCTGTGCAAAAGTGGTGCTAAACCTAGGAGAGTAATCAAAAATTAACCCATTGACTAAGAGATCACTCGGTGACAAGGAACCCTTAACTGGAACTGGGATCCATGGCAAAACCCTATGGGAAGCAAGAACCCGGTTCCAAGGGGAAATTCCCACTACCAGAGAACTACAGAGAGGCTAAACCCATTAGGAGCTAGCCAAAATAGCAATGTTGTCTCATTTAATCTATATTGATCTCACACTCTGATGGAAGATGTTCACACAACTATGATACTGCCTACTGACACATTTGTCAAGATATTTCATTAACCATATGATACATGCATGAGCATCATCATGCTATTTATTGATAGCTGTAGCACCAAGAAAACCACAGGTCTTGTTGAAACTTCATGTCTGCAAGCATCTAGCACCATCTCTGGTTACATAATGAACATGCATTCAGTAAACTCAGAAAATGCTCACTGAATGAACGAGCATGTATCTTATATTGGTTAGTGCAATGTCTATATTAGATTAAAAAGCTAAGTAAAATTCCAGGGTCTTTTATTTAATTTGAAGCTTTAGACAAAAATTCAAATATTATGAGGTTCAGAAATACAGAACTGAATGTATGAACAGAGTAAAGAATAAAGAGATTGATTTAGAAGAAAAATTCTTTTTTTTAATTTATTGTCCATAATGAGTTACAACACAGTGGGGAATTGGGGATAATAACTGATTGTTTGCCCACTAGAAGAAAAATTCTTATATGCCCATCTTGTGTCATCTACTATAACATTAATCTGGAGAGCACAATCCCTTTCCCTATTCTTCCCAAATCTAAACATTCTAATAGTAGCAATGCAGCTTACAGCTAATTGTGTTAGATTTTCCTCAGTCAACCAGCCCTTTACATATCACTAGATTTCTTCTTAGAACTCTCAGTGATATGTGTATACATGACTGAGTATACTTGCAGACATATGCACAGTGGAAACATTACTTTAGAATTACAGTCAGAATTAAACTTAATAAGATGGTACATAAAATTCACTTTGCCTAGATGACATTAAACTTCATTTCTATTTAAAATGAAGTCCCTGCCCACTGGCACACATTTATTTTTACTTGTCCTCTAACCAGAGTGCAATGGTTAGTGATGCCCTCATGGGTCTTTATAGCCTCCTTGGTACACAGTTTCTACTTCTATATCCTTAATTACACATTGAGAATTTTTGTAACTTATTGTATATTTATGTATTTTTATTCTATACATGTGAATTAAAAGTCTTCAAGGAATGACCCCAGGTATTTGGGAATTTAAAGCTTGGCAGTGAAACAATTAATCCATATCTACCAAATCTTTAATTTTTTTGACTGGATACAGATACAATGCTTGAATTAAATACTTCACTTCTTTATTAAAGACAGGCTTCTGAGATTCTAATAAATATGAACAGTATTTTGGGTTGCTTTCCCACTGAACGCAAATGCTAAGGTACCAGGATGTAACATGTGCTACCTTTAAAAACTGTTTTGCTCAGGCTGGAGAGATTGCTCAGTGGTTAAGGTGCTGCTTGCCAAGCCTAACAATCTGTGTTCAATTCAGCAGTACCCACTTAAAGCCAGAAGTACACAGAGGTACATGAATCTGAAGTTCATTTGCATTAGAGGCCCTGTTGAGGCCATTCTGTCTTTCTGTCTTTCTATCTGTCTGCCTGTCTGTCTTTCTGTCTGTCTGTCTGCCTGTCTATCTGTCTGCCTCTCTCTCTCTCTCTCTCTTTCTCTCTCTCTCTCTCTCTCTCTCTCTCTCTCTCTCTCTCTCTCTCTCTCTCTCTCTCTCTCTCTCTCTCTGTTTGCAAATAAATATTTTAAAAAATCAGCCGGCAATCAAAGGCTGGTGATTCTTACAGGCAGTAATGAAGTTTAAAGCCTTCAGAAGACAAAAATCAGCAAAGAGCACAAATTCAACTACTAAATGTCTATTATAAAAATGACAAGACATAAGTGAAAATCTCTATGAGAGAGAGAGAACATGGCCAGGACTTAGAAGATTAGTTAGAATCTGGGTGTATGCTTTAAAATCATCTGTGGTAGCACACCTGATGAATTGGTGAACCCACTGGTTATGATAAGAAACGAGAGTGCTGTTGAATAATACATGCGGAGCTGTGATTCAAGAGTTTCTTATCTTTAATGTTTTTCTGCATATTATCATAAGTTTAGAATACTATTTGTGTTTTCAGTTAACAATCAAAGTTTACAAAATGTTGAAGGCCTGGAAGTATCACTCAGTAATAGATGACTCACCTTAAGCTGATTAAATACTATTATACACTATAAGAATAAATTTCACTCTTATTATCTAGTAAATACCTGAAAGCCAAATTTAGAGCAAATAAAGAAATGAGCACAATAAATCTATCCTGAGATATGCTTCTGCAGCACAAGCTACAACATGCAAATACAAATAACTTTGCATACCACCTTTGACCTAACTTGCTCTCACTCTTGGTTGGTGAATCTGTTTTATATTTACAGATCTGTTTACAGATGGCAGGGAATATGGAAGAAAGCCAAGATCAATCAATAAGACAAGAAGATAGCTGACTACCCACTATGAGACTTCTCACCTCTCTACTACATTTGCCTGGGCCTAGGAGAAATTGCAGAGGAAGAGGCGCCATGAATACTGCTCCTATTGCTAGTCTGACAACCAGCTCCTGGGTGATGGTGACAAACACAGTTACCAATCAAAAACTATCAAATCAGAAATCCAGAAGCTACAGAGAACTCAACACTAAATTAGACTGCCAACAAGCTAGCCATGGCTCAGGGAACATTGCAGAAAAGGGAGATGGAAAGATTCTAAGAGCCACAGAGTAGAAATACCCTAAAACATATTCCTTGCCCTGGACCGAGGCCTTCTTGCCCCACAGTGGATACCATGACATCATGGGATGGGACCATAGGGTTACAGGGGTTGGGATGGAAGAGTATAACCTGTTATAATACATATAAAATATTTTTTATAAAAAAACTGAGGCTTATGTCACCTAAAGGTTAAAGGGTTCATCTGTTCTTTTGTGATTAATGAGATTTGATATACATTTTATCAAAATTCTGGCTTTCATATAGTCTGAGAACTCAGCCTAATCACAATCACAAGGCTTTCAGTTGCCCACTAGTCCAGAAATCCTGGAATCCACACCCTATCAATGATTACCAAGCATGAGCCTCATCAATCATTCTGACAGCCAGAGAACTGGATTGGAGGGAGACCCATAAGATGTTTCATTATGTCGGAAAATCAAACCACTAGAAAACCTTTCATCTTCTTCTTAAGTTTGCTACTCTGTCTTCATGCTTTTACTCATAAAAAGAGATTGTGGTCTCAGGAAGTACAAAGACAGGTAATGACAGATAAAAATGAAAGTCTCAAATTTTCCTCCTTTCATAACTGTTATGGAAGATCTAATTATCCATCCATCATAATATCATGTTTTAAGAACATGACTTTTCATTATGATTTAGATAATAGGTTAATGATTAGTTCCTCAATTTATGTATTATGTGATTCTCTAAACAATTAGGAATGATTTCTCCTTCAAAATACAGTTCTGTTTGCTTGCAGGGAATGTACCTTATTGCATTGTATAGTTTGTAAGTTTGAGGACTGAGGAAAATGTGTTAAAATTAACTTATATAAATTCTTACCAAGATGGCTTTTGTTAGAAAGTAGATAAAAAAGAATATAAATCTAATGAGATAAATTGTGGAGTATTTGATCAACATTTTATTAACGCAACATGCAGTTTTCTCTTTTTCATTTCAACTAAAACTATTCCTATCAAAAGAGTAAAACTAACTGTGCATCCATCTAGAAATATTGTAGAAATTTCCTTCAGTTTCTACTAAATGGAATATATATATATTCTGCTCTTGTAAATCAAGGCAGGCTTCTTTCTCTTTCAGAGAAAACTTGAGATAAAATTCTATTATTAAAAATTTCTCATCAGGGAAATGCAAATTAAAACTACATTCACTCCTGTCAGAATGGCAATCATCAAGAAAAAAAGTGACAATAAATGTTGGTGAGAATGTGGAAAAATAGGAGCCCTTCTACATCTTTGGTGAGAATGTCAACTGGTACAGCCATTATGAAAAACAGCATGGAATTCCTGAGAGAGCTGAAAATAGATTCACCATATGACCCAGCTATACCACTCCTTGACATATATCCTAACAACTCTAGTTACTACCTTAGAGATACTTATTCATCCATGTTTCTTGCAGCTCTATTTAGAATAGCTAGGAAATGGAACCAGCCTAGATGTCCCTCAACTGATGACTGGATAATGGAGATGTGGTTTATTTATACAGTGGAGTTCCATTATATGGTAAAGAAAAATGAAATTCTGAAATTTTTAGGGAAATGAGTAGACCTGGAAAGGATTATACTAAGTGGGTAACCCAGGCCCAAAAAGTCATCATGCTGCATGTTCTCTATGATATGTGGATCCTAGCTAAAAATGTTTAGATTTCTATGTGAATTGAAGCAAATAAAAAAAATAGAGGTCACAAAGCTGGATGGGAGCTATAAGGGAGGAGGGAAGAGGGTTGAGTAAAGAAAGGGTGGGAGGAGGGTTAGCCAAAATTTAAGAGGTTTAGAATAAGCCATATGGAAACCTACTTCTTTGTATAATGACACCCCCAGAAGCCATACATTGTTACTAGAAAAAATTTCAATGTCAGGGATTGGACACCTTCCAGTGAGTTGTCAGAGAGGTTCCTGAGGCCCCCAAAACATTCCAGGACATTGCCAAGGTTCTTGGTTGCCAACCATAACGAGATGCAAAGACCCTATTGTTGAAGAATACACATACTTGGGCTGAAGATCACTGAGAAATCAAGCTTGAGTTGAGCAGGAAACCTCCTTCCTGTGCACCAGCTGACTGTTGAAAAAAAACTATGAGCAGCCCTGAGGGAGAGAGAAGTTATTAATGGTGGTGAACAGCAGTGAACTTCGCATGCCTTAAGATTAGCCAACCAGGCCAAATGTGCCAACAGGTGCAGCAGCCACATGTATGCTATGGGGAAAACCAACTGCCCTCTAATTAGACTCGAGGCTCCCTCCATGGAAGGGAATACATGCCTAGTCAAAAGCTTATGATGTGGAAGGTCAGGAGCCCTAGGGGACTAATGTCTGCTGTTGTTTGGCTTAATACATACAATATTTCCCCAAACTGCCTTACAAGCCCTTTTTAAAAATATCCATGCCCATATATTAATGCTACTCTCACTTTTGGCTAGAGAAGCTTCTCTTTTTCAGATGATGGTGACCACTGGGATAATACAAAAGACACCATAGTGCTGAGAATAAGGTACAGTGTAGTGTATAACACTGAGACATCTCTATCACACCTCCTGAGCTCAGGATCTATTATGGAAGAGGTGGTGGAAAGATTGTAAGAGACAAAGGAAGGGTAGTACTGCTTACAATGCATTCCTCCAGGCACAAAATGGCCTTGATATTCATGACTTTGCAGTGTCTGACACTACCTACACAAGACCTTCCCAACGGGAAGAAAAGATGATGATATTGAAACAAAATAGATATTAATTAAAAGGGGTAGGGGATATGATGGAGGGGCGATTTGAGAGGGTGAAAGAAGAGGTGGGGAGGGAATCATCATGGTTAATTGTCTATATTTATGGAAGCTGTCAATAAAATGTTAAAAACTGCCATAAACGACTATCACTCTGTATGAGAGCCTTTTTCGTTTCTTCTCTCAAATTTGTTCTTCCTTAGACTAGTAGTACAAAATGATATTAGAATTTCCAGTAATTTCTTCTTCCTTTTTCTTTCAAATTCTCTGAAGCCAGTATATTTTAACAATTACTGATTTTCAATTATATGCTTCTGCTAGAAAGCCCCCTTAGAACCAACTCTTCAAACTGATATTTAGTACATTTTATGCCATAAAAAATAAATTGGGGCCTAGGACACTATATTTTCCACTTATTTTAGGGCTTGAAGTTATTTTAAGTCCAGATCTAACCCTGAAGCACATGTTTAATGTATGAGGAGTTATATTCACTCTGATTCACATTTATAACTTTTAAATGGAGTGGAAAATAGGATGGCTTTAATGATCCTATGTTAAATTCTATAACATCATATGGGATACTTTGATTAAGAGTCTAAAAATACAGGAGTTTAATAAAAGTATAACAATAAAGAACATGAGTTTAAAAGAATAATAAGGCAAAAAATCTAAAAAATACACCTAGTAACATATCAGAATACAAAAATGCAAAGGGACTCATTTCATAATTATAGCTATAAGACAATTTAAAGAGCTCCTTTTAATTACAGTTCCGTTTTCTTGATAGTATTCTGAAAAAAAAATACAAGTGGTACTTGTTTGTAAAAGAAATACAATCTCCTGACAGTCTCACCCCACAGTCATAGCTTGTTGATTTTATCTATTAAGAGAGTAACTTTGGTTACTCTCATGTCTTCCCAAGCATTGCCTCTGCCCAGAAAATATTGATCTGAAAATGAGCTGCCAAAGCACAAAAGCACCATTAATTGCCAAGTGATCCTGAAAACAATTAGAGACCTCCAGGCCCATGTACAAATGGATAGGCAGAGCTGTCAACCTAATCAGTCACGGCTGTGCTTGCCTGTGGACCAGTTGGACTCCTTGGAAATGTCCTCTCCATCTGTCACTTTCCCACCCACCTCTCAGACCATGTTACCACTTAGAGTACTAAGTCCTGACTTATAAGAATCCTGTGTGTCTGTTAGGCAAAAAAGAATATAGATTCAGCAAGTCTTTTAGCAAAAACACAGCTGTAGACATTTGAGAAAGGTTCACTATTCGTATGAGTTGAAAGGAATAGTGAAGTAAAAACAATCAAAAAGTTTTTTTAAGTGGTGCAAGGATATTACTAGTATCTATGAATTCTGACATAAGGGCATGTATCCATGGTCTATCATGTTAAAACTATGCACAACTCATTACTTCCTATATTATAGCAAAATGTGCATTACATTTATGTATTTCAAACTAGCTATAAAAAATTGACATCTCCCTGTGAAAATAACCTACATCTCCCTGTGAAATATAATTGTATTTGTTTCTTAATAGCTATACTGTCTTAATCTTATCTTCTGCAATGTAAAAACATTTCATAATAAAAATCTCATAATTATATATGGCAGACAATTCTGACTTTCAAATCCTAGTTTTGAGTCCTTGAAGAGTTCACTTATAATAACTATTCCTCTTCTGGGCTGGAGAGATGGCTCAGTGGTTAAGGCATTTGCCTCCAGTGCCTAAGGCCCCAGGTTCAATTCCCCAGGACCCACATAAGCCAGACCCACAAGGTGGTGGCCCTGGTGCTCTCTCTCTCTCTCTCTCTCTCTCTCTCTCTCTCTCTCTCTCTCTCTCTCTCTCTCTCTCTCTTTCTCTCTCTCTGCTTGAAAATGAATAAATAAAATATTTTTAAAAAACCTATTCCTCTTCTATATTGGAGGTGCTGAGGTTGTAGCTAAGTGATAAAACACTTGGTTAATTAGGTTTTCTTACCAGAACCATAAAAAAATTAGAAACTAGGAGCTGAAGAAAATGTTTCAGTAGTTAAAGGTACTTCCTTGCAAAGCTTTATTACCTGGGTTCAGCTCCTCAGTTCCCACGTTAAGCCAGATGAACAGAGTGCACATGCATCTGGAATTTATTTGGAGTGGCAAGAGCCCCTTTCTTTCTTTCTTTTTTCTTTCTTTCTTTCTTTCTTTCTTTCTGTGCTTAAAAATAAATAACTTTTTTAAAAATTAAAAACTTACCAATTTTGGCCCATTTTATATCATCTTCTATTATTATATACCTCATTGATGCTTAATATGTTTATCTTGCCAATGAATCCTTAAAAGCACAGAAGGCATACTTTGTTATTAATAATAAATTATCCAGAGTCTATCCAGATAAAGGTGCATTGTTTATGAAAATAATATATTTCAGACCTGACTAAGACCAGGTTCTGTGTTAGCATAAAGACATCAGGGAAAGTGAGTAATTCCATCTATAGCAGAAAACCAGATTCAACTAGACACAAATATATAATTTGAATTCTGGAAATATTTTCTCTATATTTTATCTGTCCCAACATGTATGCTTGAAACATATGCATAATGCTTCAAGAAATAAGGGGCCTTTGATTTGAAAGCCCAACATTTTGTAGCCTTACACCTACATCTTTGGTGCCAATTGATAGCTGACTTTGGAAGGCACTTTAGTCATTTTTCCACTTGTGTATTTTTCTTTAGATCCCTGCCCTTCCATAATTTCATAGGTGCAGGGACACTAATATTATGTTTTTTTTCTGCTTTCCTTCATAGAAAATAGTAAGTGTCCAAGTTTTTTCAACATAATGAAATTTTATATAAGTATTTCCACTAAAATGCTGATGAATACAGATAAAATTATTGACAATTGTGATGCTAGCCCTTTTTATGAGAATAAAATAAAGTTAATAATTCTGGAATTCATTTTATATGTTCTGTCATATGTGCTTATATGCTTTTGTTACGTATAATACTTTCTACAGTGTTAGTCCTGAGTAGTGAAGAATATTGATTCACCAAAAAAATTCAGGGCACTTCTTCAGCTCAGCTTCCATTGGCATAATGTCATCATCGCCCTCACACAAAACCTCTGCTCATTTAGTTACTTCTTTTGTTTTTGTTTTATTTCTTAAGACATATATATCAAACACAAAATGAATTTATTTGCATTCTCATATGTTTATGCAACCATCACTGACCTCACTCCTCTCCTCGAAATGTATAGTAAAAGTCCAGATATTACAGAATTGCAACATAGGTCTAGATTATGAAAGCATAATTACACCTATGGAAAAGAAAAAATACTCAATGTCATGTATTACATATCTATCAAATTTTACATTTCCCCAAATGTTTCATAATTCCCAAATAATTGACTTCTTTAAATTAGGTTTTAAATTAGGTTTAAATTAAATTAAACCATAATACACTTTTATTCTTTTAATAGTCTCTTTCTAATACCTAACATATCTGCTATGTCTTCATCTTTCCGCCCCATGTGAATAAATTTTCTTTTTTCAGGATTATAATAACCCATTTTTCTTAACAAAAAAGCAGTCAATCTTCCTATAAGAAGTTAACTATATTGCTGTGCAATTAGAATCCAATAAATTTAGGCTGGGACTGTGTCCTGTCACATAGAACAGCATTATTGTGTGATTTGATATTATTCGATTCAATTCCTAAAAGAGTTACAGGTCTTTATGCCCAGTGTTCTATATTTACTTTTTTAGATCAAATAAGCCTATTCAGATGATCATGTTTTGCTTCAATAAATATATTTGTAGAAAATGATTATGTACAAAACCAAATAAGAACAGAAAATCATTTCAGTTGATCTCAGCAGAGCAGGAACTGTTTTAAAATTTCTGAATTCTCTTTTCCAGCTGAAATACTTACATCAAAATGCAAAGATAGACATGGATCATGCACACACCTTTAATCCCAGCACTTGGGAGGCAGAGGTAGGAGGATCGCCATGAGTTCAAGGCCACCCTGAGACTACATATTGAATTCCAGGACAGCCTGGGCTACAGTGAGACCCTACCACCACCACCCTCCAAAAAAAATGATGAAAGACCACCAATAGCAGATTTAGACAATGTTAATTTAAACCTTGTTTTGACTAATTATTAGCTTTTAATTCTACAAATTAGTCTCTTTGAATATTAATTTGGCCCCAAAATAAAAATAGTATTTATAGTTTTGAGCAGTGTAAAAGCATGTAGTGTGGTATTGAAGCTTTATTTCATCTACTGTGCTGCTAGGCTTCACTGTTTAAAACTGGATTATTTATGTATACTTTCTAAGTATAAGGCCTCATACGAAGCAGAATTGGTAATGGGCATTTTACTGAGAATTTAAGGATGTCTGTGTCATTGTTATTTATATGTATATTTTAAAAGAAAACTTTGTAGCATAAAACATGTCTTGCTCCTAATACTGTTTAAAAAATTAGACAGTTTTAATAGCCACAATTCCAATATTCTGGGTTGTACACTAGAAACAATTTTATATATGTGGGCTGTCACAAAATAATGAGCTCTTCTTGCTAATGCTGATTACTTTGTTCATACCTGAGTACTTTTGGATAAAGTGGTGATAAAGACAACCATTTAAAGACTCGGCTGATGCTACATTACTATATAGCCCTGAGGATTTTATTTTGGTTGTTTGAGCCAGGGTCTACTATGTAGCCCAGACTGCCCTGACATTCATGGAAATTCACCTGACTCAGCCTCCTGAATGCTATTAGTATCACAGTGGACACCACTCTGTGAAGATATATCACTGATACATTAGTGCACATGTTTTATTTTCAGCTTTGTGGTTGGTTGTCTATGCAAATAAAACCCAAGAGATCTTATATAACTCATATTACCTTGAAAATTCTCATGTGCCATTGTTGGCCTGTCCAGAAAAAAAAGTATCCAGAAATCCTATAATAACCATATTCTGATTTTGATTTTGTATGAAAATTTTACAGTAAAGATTCCCTTTGTGTCAGAGATAATCCTTCTCCTAATCCATAAGAGTCTAATTGATCTAATTATCTTATTTTAAAATTATATGAAAATTTGAGATAAAAATAGGCACTTAGTTTTGTGGTTTTATTATATACAATTGCTTTTGTAGAACATTCAAACAGTATAACAAAATATTTTAATAAGTCACTGATTGTTTCAAGTAACTTTTCATGTAGTGATAAAAATAAAATGTTCACTTTTAAAGAAAGAATCCTTCAGGAAAAGATTTTTTTAATATACTCAATTTAAAATGAAAAAAAAAGAAAAGAAAAGGTAACTTCAGAAGCAATTCAGAATCGCATGAAATCTTCATGGAACCCGAGGGAGAAATGCAGTTATGACACCTCAGGTTTCCACCTGGACAGTTCCATTAACACATTTGAAACACACAGGCCTCTGCAGAGACTCAACATGTTGTTTTGTCTCACTGACTTCATCTTTTCTATTTGACAGTCACCCTTTGGGATTCAGGCCTGGAACGTGTCCAAACTACCACATATTATTAACTGGGATATGAAAATGTACTTTAAAGAAATTAAAATGTGTAGTATAATTTAACAGATCTAATATGTTCAAAAGATATTTAAAATCATTTAAAATTATATGGCCTAAAGCTTTAAAATTAGAGCAAGTATTAAGTGTATTTGACTTAGCTGGGCAAGTGGCTCACTGAGAAAGCAAAAAGTGTGAAGCAAGATGGAAGAAATGAAAAGAGAAGCCTGTTTCATGGTATTAGCCAGAACAGTGATAAGCCTGCAGAGAGATGAGGGGCGGCAGATGGCACATTGGCCAACAATATGACATCCGGAAGCCAGTCTCCTACTGCCTGTTCCTTCTCCCTGACTGAGTCCACACTACTCAGGGATCCTTATTGTCTGGGAGACACACATAGAAAGACTTAGACATATGTCCCTTCCCCACCCACACTAAAAATAATAGATTTTCATTTGAATATGAATAGGTACAAATAAGAAATTGCTATTTATTTTCTTTCTTAATTTTGTTAATATAATTTTATTTTTTACCATGATTCGGGAAAATAAAAAGAAATGAAGGTCAATATCCAAAGTAAGAAATAAATATATTTTGTTTTGTTAATTGTGATGTTTTCCAAGTGTCTGGAAACTTAGCAAGATGACAGCAAAATTAGATGCTATATCCTATGAATATCTTGACACCCTCAGGAACCCTGGTTTGGGGGGCTGGTACATAATAAGACATTGTGTAAATAAATACTGGTGAATGGGTGTTCCAAGGCTCCTGTGGAATATTCCAGTTCCATAAAATTCAAACCTGCGAAGATCTGACCCCACACAAATACCTGGGTCATCAACACAAGTAGTCTCACTATATCTTTGGGTATTCCTACTCCATGCTTTATTTCAGTGATCTTTTGTAATTTTTAGTTTTTATTTAATTTTTTTCTGCTCTGATCCAAAAGAAAACAGGAGTCACCATAGCTGTATCAGGTAAATGAGACAGGCTATCCAAAGCAGAGTGTGTGTGTGTGTGTGTGTGTGTGTGTGTGTGTGTGTGTGTGTGTGTGTGTGTGTGGGGAGGGGGGTCAATAGATACAGATGAATGGATCAATAGAGCAAGAAGAAATGAGAGTTCCAAACATGTATGCATCCAATATCACCACACCAAAACACATAAAACAAATAGTAACACATGTAAAGGGAGAGATAGAACCCAATGAAATTATAGCAGAGCACTTCAACGCCTCACTTTCAGTAACTAAGAAATTATCCAGAGAGAAAACCAACCAAGAGCAGAATTAGGTTCCACCCTAATGTGGCCTAATAGACATCTATAAAATTTTACATCAACAGCTGCAGAGGACACATTATTCTCAACAGCAAGTGGAAAATTCTCTGGAACATGAGTCTGCATAGTGAATTCCAGGTCAGTCTGGACTAGAGCGAGACCCTACCTCAAAAACCCAGAAATAAATAAATAATAACTAAATAAATGATTGGCTGCAAGCAATCAACTAAACTTTCCAAATATCACTTAACTTCTCTGACAAAGTTATAAGACTCTAGAGCAATAGCAAAGAAATGCTCAAAATTGTGTGTGAATATACATATGCAGAAATAAAGTAACTTATACATGGAACAACCACTAGACCTAAGAAGAAATCAAGATGAAAATTAAGAGTTTTTGAAGCAAAGGAAAAGAGTGTTCAAGCATCAGTCACAACGCCTGTGGGTTCAGCCAAGCAGTATAAAAGGGGAAGTTCAGAGCCATCAGTGATCAGTGCTGATATCAAAAATGCAGAAGGAGCTCAGCTAAACTATTGCTGCATTTCAAGGGACTGGAAAAAATAATAAAGCAAACACAAATTTAACAGAAGAAAGGAAATTTGTATTCTTTAAATATATGTAAAATAATAAAGATCTTAAATCAATGTGCCAGCCTCTAAGAATGTGAAAATTAACGGCAAATGTAACTAAAAGAATGAAGACATTAAGAGAGTGGAAAGAAAGAGCAGGAAATTGTAGTAGATAAACATTAATAGATTCACAACTTTGAGGCATGAAAAGACCAAAGGGGAGAGAGAGAGAGAGAGAGAGAGAGAGAGAGAGAGAGAGAGAAACCTCAGTATAGCAACCCTAAAAGAGAGAGACCAGAGGAAGAATAGAACTTATCAACATCAGAAATGGTGAAAAAGACATGCTTGTGGAGAATATAGATTTGATATCATAAGAAGAATATGTGCAGCTGCATACTAATAAATTAATTACGTAAGCAAGAAAACTCTCTCAAAAGTAAATCACCAAAGCTGACAAAAGAAAATTCATTAATTATTTCAATAACTGTTAAATCAGGAAATCTTCATTCCCAAATTCCTTTGCCAGGGAATTATCTCATCTCTAAAAAAGGATCTATACAAACTCTCTCAATGCACATAAAAATGAATATTTATCAGTTCATTGTAGAGAAGCAGTATAATCTCATCACAAAAACCTGATAAACGTTGTAAGAAAGCTAAATTACCAACAAGTATCTCTCATGAAAATATCTATAAGAAAAAAAAATCCACAAGTTGAATGAATTAATTTTAAGGTTTGCAGTGAGAGTTTGCATGACTATAAAATTGATGACAAATTTGAAAAATGTTTTAATAAAAAAATTTTTTGAAGCAGGGTATAGTGGCATACTTCTTTAATCCAAGTACAATGAGGCAGAGGTAGGAAGATCACCATGAGTTCAAGGCCACACTGAGTCTACATAGTGAATTACAGTTCAGCCTAGGCTAGAGCAAGACCCTACATCAAAAAAATTATATATATATAGTATATATATATATATGTGTTTGTATAGAGAGATGATATATATTTGTTTAATATGAATATACAAATTTTATATATTTTAAAGATATTTTATGTTTTATATATACATAAATTTTATATATATACATATATATTATTGAACCAAATTCAACTTAGATTTCAAATTCATTCACATTCTTCAATTAAATAATAGATAATTTTCAAATTATATATATATATATAAAAAAATATTATATATTATAAAACATCATCTGAGCAAATGTTAAAGCCATTTTAATCATGATGTGGGGCTTACTTCATGATAGAACTGTCCTAACTTTCTTGTGACTCAGAAACAAGAAAGAGTACACACACAGTAAAATAGGAATTTCTCAAAATATGTCCTGTGCAAGTTTGTAAAACTATGTAAAAAATTTTGAAATTAAAATTGTGTTAATGCCGGACATGGTGGCACATGCCTTTAATCCCAGCACATGGGAAGCAGAAGTTGAAGGATCCATGAGTTTGAGGCCAGCCAGAGTGATTTGTAAGTCATCCTGGGCTGAAGTGTGACCCCGACCTTGATAAAGAAAAAACAAAACCAAATTGTGTTAATATTTTTAAAAATTGATCACTGTCATGAAAAAAAATAGTTTACCTTGGAAGTCATGTTGAATTCCACAAGTCAAAGATACTGCATGTTTCTCTTTTTTTCTAAAATGGGGACATAAGAGGATTGCCTGTGTCTATTTATATTAGGCAAATTTTAAGAGAGCTTGAAGATTCAAATAACTTAAGTCGCTATATCAAATACTATACAAAATCCCTTTGTACAAGAGACAAAAGTAGTGCTCAGAAAAGATTTGCCTATGGAAAGTGGCAGAAATTTTTCATATTCCATTTTAATTACTTCTTAACTCTGTATATAAGTCTAAAATACTACTTTATTTAGACCATACAAATCTTTCCATATTTGATTTCCTTCTTTAGATTTTATATATCAGTCTAGGCACTTTCTTTTTTTAACATTTTATTTATTTATTTATCTGCAAGAAAAAAGAGATACAGGGAGAGAATGAGAGAGAGAGAGAGAGAAAGAGAGAGAGAGAGAGAGAGAGAGAGAGAGAGAGAGAGAGATATTGAGAATAGGTTCACCAGGGCCTCCTGCCCCAGCAAAGGAACTCCAGATGCATGCGCCACTTTGTGCATCTTGTTTTACATGGGACCTGAGGCATCAAACCTGGGTTGCTAGGATTTGCAGGCAAGCGCCTGAACCACTGAGTCATCTCTCCAGCCCAATCTGGACACTTTTTATTGGCAGATCAACCTATTAATATATTTATTCTGTTCTTTTTCCCACAAAAAATAGTTTGCTTTCACATCTTTGAAAATTTAACATTTTCTTTGTTGATCAACTACTTGTAAGATGTTCAAAAACCATGTTTCTAAAACAAAATAAATATCTTTGTTTCATAATAAGAGCTTCAATATCTTCTCCACCACAAAGTACATCAAAAGTCCACTTACACATAATTCTTTTCTCCCTTTCTCATAAAATATTCCTCCCTTGAAAGAATTAATTGGCTACTGATTTTGACTGCATAGACTGCTCTTTTAAAAACTAGTAACTACTGTTTCCTCTTTCTCTTTTCTGTTTGCCTAAAACTTAAATTGCTTATGAAATTTGCCTCATTTTAACAATCAGTAAAAGAAGCAATTTAAACTAGATATGTACTACTTTGTATGCTTTTTATTTTATTTTTTTCTTTTCAAAAATATTTTATTTAATTATTTATTTATTTATTTTAATCTGTGCTATCCATAATGTATGCTTTTTTAAATACTATATAAACATGAGCTTATTTCATCTTCACAACTTCCCAGGATGACTATTAAAATTATAAATTATAATATCATATATGTAAACTATACTGACCATTAAAATAAACATTTCCATATATATATATATATATATATATATATATATATATATTCAAATGCTCTTAAAGGTTGGTTAACCTTATTATTGATGTATAGTAAACAAAAGAGCCAATACTGCAGTCCAGGGTGTCTAGACCCATCCCCATGATTAACAAACCTGTCCTGGTGAATTCACAGACTCCTGCATTTTTCTCTAGTCATAATCCTTTCCATTTCATGGTGGCTCCAATTTCAGCCCTGCCTCACTCCCAGATTCTCCCTAAGCCTCTGATCTTGCCATAGAGTCCCCATCACTCTAGTTTCTGAACCTCCACTTTGCTCTACATTATCTTTGGTTTGCTAATTCTTTAGACATTTCCAGAAAATTCCAAACTTTTTCCCACTACCACTGCTACAATACCTCACTCCACTTCTGACATTGTACTCCTCTCAAGTGGAGAAGTACTATGACAGGTCTTCATAGAAACAAAATAATATTAATATTTTCATTATTTTCAAAAAGGAGTATTTAAACTAAGAAAATTTAAAACTTCAAAATTTTATTAACTTGAATGAAAAACAAATTATTGGTGATTTGGATAAAGTGATCAATTTTATGCTTATAAATATAACTTCCATTTACAAGTCTTGCAAACCCTTTCTTTCTCATCTTCAACAACTTTCCCACTGGCTGATCCATAGTTTTTCACGTTGGTATTTATCTCCAACTCATGATTTTCTTTCTGCAACTGTTCAGAAGCTAGATGCAGTCAGTCTTTTAAAGCATTTTATTTCCTGTTGATCTTAAATTGTTCTTCAATTTTTTTCATATAATGCATCTACAAGTAAAAATTGGAATATTTTTAATCTCAACTGATTCTAGTTGTAAGAATCTCTGTTGTCCCAAGATATTAAATCATTTAAAATACAAACAGATGCAAGGACATATAACATGCCTTGTCTTATTTTATTGGCATAAATAAAATTTAGCAGAAATAATACAACAATGACAATAATAAAATGGAAGATATTATAAATTAAGATATTCATTGACCATTAAAGGTAGAATAAAAGTTATTGCTTTCTTGAAAATCTGTACACTAAGTGCTACAAACAGAATCGAAAAGACAGAAATATCAATGTGTCCATCAAGGTTTTCTTTCAGTATCTACATCCTGAACTGAAACTCTCTAAGGATTCTATGCCCCGTGGCAAACCAAAGAAGCATTATCCATTAATTTTTATGCAGATTTTGGAGATGTGCACATTGCTAGAAATTCTGCTTCCATGTCCAGAAAGAATAGAAAAGCAAGGCATTTTCTGCACACTGACCTAAAGTTCTTTCAAAGAATCAGTGATCATGGAGGCTAACTGTGTATTAGAGGTCTATCAGATGGGGGTATTGACTATGGAAAATAAAGTTACCACTTCTAATAATTGATGTAACAGGGAAAAATACATGCAGGAAGCTATGTTATCAGAGCAAATAACCACAACTGAACTGTAGGTTTTGTGAAGACAATTAGAACTTAATTTAGTATTCTTTAGTTATAAAACATATAGAGACCTAAGTAAGTAATAAACCCACATAAGAAAATAATGTTGAAATATATGATCCCTGGTTTCATAGACATAAAGTCTCACTAGAGAGTATTATTCATCTCATGCTGTTAATGCTGTGCAACTATAAGACTGTCAGACTGAGGGGGAATTAATAGCTGGAGCTTTGCTAGAAAGAAAAAAATGCCTGGAACAGGACCAAAATATTCTCATAAGCCCCCTTGGTCTATATTTAATCAGTGTCATGTCCAGCATAAAACATCATCTGCATCTTTATTCACCTTTGCAGATCAAAATGCTCAGGGTCTTTCACTTGGAATTTTTTTTAACAAAATGAGATTTTTCAACATATTTCCTATAGCAATGGAGTCTTCTCTTTTGTTCCAAAAAAATGCTTACTAAAGACCAAAGTCAAAGTGGACTGGGTTGAAGTAGAAGGTGAGAAAACATATTCCCCACTGGGAGAGTAAAGAAAGCCTGTAGGAGTTTCCTCTATTCTTAATCAATTATTGGACAAAGCAGTATCTTTTAGAAAATCTTAGAGGTCAGAGAGCAGGTCGTTGAGGACCAGCTCCCTGGAAGTGCAGCATGTGGATGAAGCCTAGAAAGTGAGTGTCCAGGACGGTGCATGAACACTGGGGATCAAGACGGAGCCACAGGATGGTGAGTGCTCATCAGTAAACTCCTACTGACCTGAAACACAGAGAGCATCAACTGTGAAGTTCCTGTCCACAGTGATGAACCAGCTGCCCTCAGGAACTTAGAACAGATCCAGGTCAACAGCCAGTAAAGGGATGAGGACCTCAGTTCCATGATCAGAAGAAACTGTACTCTGTCAGCAGAACAAGCCTGGAAATAAGTATTTTTCCATGTTCCCCAGAGCAGAGCCCAGCCCAGTTCTAATTATTTATTCATGGAAGAGCCAGGAAGGATCAACTGGCCACTCCATGCCCTGACTTTTGACTTTTAAAAGGTAGGCTGATAAATACACAAAGATTTAAGGTACTACATTTATGTTGCTGTTATAGGGTTGGGAAAATGATGGTAATATTAAGAAGCAACTGTAAAGAACAGAAAATCCACAGTGGCTGGCATTATAGTTTCCTGTGGTGAAGTTCCAGATGTTCATCATAAGAAAATGAAGAGCATCAATGAGATCTTGTCCCCTGAAGCAGAAGTATTCAGTGTTCTCTAGAGTATTTCCCAAACCTTACATCCTGTTAGAAACACCTGGAGACTGAATAGTTGGTATGTAGGTTGCTCTTGATTGCAGTTCAAACACTCCTGGGGCTGGAAACCAGGTATAAGGACATCTATCTGCATGGACTGTGGCGGGTTAACATACAATGTGCAGTCTAGTTTGAAAACCATTTTTATGAAACTCATATAGATTGAAGTCCACAGAAAGCAGAGCCCAACCTGTGTTGGAGATTCTATAAGTGATTGACTGGAACTCTGGATTGAAGAGAAGGAAGGCCACACATTGAGGGCCAACCTTAGCCTGGGTTGTTTCAGTTCCTTCATTGCCCACCTGTGTGCTTTACCTATTGTCCTTTCAACTCTGAAGCCAAACCTTTGGAATGTTTTAGCTGAACAGACTACTAGTCTCCACCAACCCAAAAATAAAAGTGGCATCAGACAGCATGTGAAGTGCATAACAGGTTGTTTTTTGTGTGTTTGTTTTTTTCCAATTTATCTACCCACCTGATGTCTCCACCAAGCACATTAATTTTTCATTTACTTTTCTTCCATGGCTTTAAAAAGTTCAGATTACTGTTTCCACATTGAAAAATATTATTTTGTACAACCCAAATCAGTGTTCTTAGGCAATGGTCACTCATATTTGATTCTGAATAAACTATGTTTTTATTTCCTTTTAGCTGAGAATTGCATTTTGTGTTGAAACCCATAAACCAAAGCTTTATGTTCATTCCCAATTTTAAGAGGATTTCCAACTTAAAGCGAGTTTTGAATTTTTATTTAGAAATCACTACCTAATGTCTGATAAGTGCTCAATAAACACCTGGGTGTTGAGAATAAATGATAAAGTCGGTTAAAGTTGCACAGTGAGTGAGGGCCACTCAATGGAACCAGCAACTCAATGTCCCCTGCTCCCAGACTCTCCTTTCTCCATGAATCCCTCAGAACTTCCATGCTGACTCCTCTCCATGGCAATCCCAGGATGCCATGCTTTTTCTCTTCTCCATGATGGATGTGATGATCACCCTCTATCAACTGCAAGTGAAAAGCAAATTCATTTCCTGCTGTCATTCTTTGATTCTGTAATCTGTGTTACCCCAAAGATGGAAAACGATCTAGTCATAAAAATTAAATTACCTCTCAGACACTAGTTTTTTGAATCAGTGGTTGCTGTTAAATAATGCATCTCTTCTTCCAGAGAGTGAGTAAAAATACAAGATGTTCAAAGAATATTTCATGTTGCTCCCCCCAAAAATTACATTAGCAGGTCCAGGGAGATGATTCAAGTAAAGAAAGCACTTGCTGTGCAACCAAGACTATCAGAATTTGGATCCCCAGGCTTCATGTAAAATTCGGAAGCCAAGGTGGGCTTCTGTAACTCCAGCATACCTAGAGGGAGACGAGGAAGAGACAGGAGAATTTTCCAGAAACCTTCAGGACTGCTAGCCTGGTCAATGTTGCAGGAAGCAATAAAGAGAATGAGAGACCATGCCTCAAACAAGGTGGAAGGTGAGGACTGATACCTGAAAGTTTTTCTATGACCGCCACATGTGTGCTCTGGCACACACATGCCCCAAATCATACAGGTAAGTACACATATTGTACAGACACAGACACACACACACAATTACAATGATAAGCTTTGTAACAGATTTGTACCATAAAAATTCATGTGGAAGTAACCCAGTCTCTGTATTTAATTTACACAACAGATACTTATGAGATCTTTGAAAGCATAGTATGCATTGTTAATTCATAAAGATAATACTAAATTGAAACAGATCATGAGTAAGTCATAGCTATAGAATGAAGTAAGTAATACACAGGCACACATGCAAATACATCTTACATCAAGACAAAAAATTAAATTTGACAATTATCACAGTAAGGTAGAAAAAAGAAAATTTCAGATTAAAAGATTACTTCTGACCAGGTAGGAATTTAAAACAAAATTATAACATCTATTAGAAAATCAGTAACAATCTAGAGTAAAATTTCACTAATATTTACATTCCCTATTAATAACTGGAAGGCTTGTCTTGCTGTGTCATCCACAATCATATCTTCCAGGCATAGAAAAGATCTTTCTGGAGAAAGAGCTACAAAGTTTTCATTCCAAATAGTTCACATTTCAAGGATCTAAGATGACAATCTTTGAGAATTTGATTCACATCCATTTCATGAAATTATTTTGCTTAAATATGTATTTTATTTGGTATGTTTCATTTTTCCTTCAATTCTGTGGCCTAATGGACCTTGAAGAGAAATCTATTAGGTCCCCTGTTTTCCAAATGAGGCCGCAGTGAGTTTGGCTTACGTGGCATAACAAGATTGTATCAGAGATCCTAACTTCACTAACTGTGCAATGTGCAGCCTACGAACATCCAGCCTGTGGTTCCTACCACATCAGGACAGGTACATCACAAAGCAGAAGCTCACAATGTGTTGATAAATGATCATTCATTATTATTTCATACAAAACAGAAGTCACATTTCAAAAATTGGAGCATTATTTGCAGAATTCATTATATCATACAGGTAACCCTCTCACACATACAAAAAGTAAAGGTAAATATCCCTCACTTTTTAGAGGCTTTATATTGTTTTATTTGTTCTAAAGCAAGTTTTTTCCAAAGGAACTAATGTCGAGTATAGATTATACACGAACTGAATGTTGAAAAAGTAAACAAAATAGTGTTAATTTCATAAACATTTCAGCTATAATAATAGTGTTCAGTGAAGATAACATGAGTAAACAGCATCCTCATAGAATTTGATCTTAACTGGTATTAGAGTCCATTAGGTGTCATTGCATTTTATGCTTGATCCCTAAAACTACAATAACTACCATAGAACTTGTGTTTCACTACTTGAAAATAAGCATTTTTTTCATCCACTTGTAAATAACCCAGGCTTCCTCTGCTGTGGGACAAACATCTGAGTTTGATTTATGACTTTGTCCCCCAAGCTTGGCATCTATTTAGCAAATGGACATAATGAAACTCTTCAAAGGAAATGGACCAATTGATGTTATACCAACAACAGGCATACGAAATGCATTGAGTCACTGATTCCAATGTGCCCCTAATAAGCAGATTTTAGTAATTTCTTTAATGCTGTATAATAAGTTTCTGGAGACATACATTTAACATATGCCCCTTATAAGCTGATATTTATTTCTTTGGTCTATTAATTTTATCTTTTAATTATATAATATTTTCTTTTGATATGTTGGTTGATTGTAGTGATCTTAATGTAAAATTTTCTTCACAGACTCATGAGTCTAACACTTGATCCCTAGAAAAGTGGTGCTGTTTGTGAAGGATATGAAACCTTTTGAGGTGGAGCCATGCTAGAGGAGGTGGTTTACTAAGGGAATCCCAGCCCCACAATTCATATTCTTTATGTTCACCCATTCTCTCTCTCTCTCTTTCTCTCTCTCTCTTACTTTCTCTCTCTCTCCTGTGGATTCCCACTCTGACTTTGCATGCCTTCCCTGCTATGCTGGTTTTCAAAGAATGAATGATTCAAGGTGGAGGTGCGTGGAGTAGAGCATTTCACTGTGAATGCAGAGAGACCCTGAGGCTAAACAACTCTGAAGCAGAGTTGAACTCCCTACAATGAGGCTTTGTAAGGCCACTGGGAAGCTAAAGAAGTGAACCATGAAAGATAACCAAGAGAAGCTGCAGGCTCTGGACACAGCTGGCTCACAAGAGAAGCTATTGAAAACTGGAGGGACAGAGCTATTCAAGCTTTATGGAACCCAGAAGATTTCATCACCAGTCCCAGGCATGGGACATGGAGCTCCAGGGCTTGATATATGCCCTGCTGGGTTTCAGACTTGCTTTGACACAATAATTCCTTTCTATGTTCCTATTCTTTTCTTTTGGAATGGGAATGTTTATTCTGTACCACTATGTGTTGGAAGTATATAGCTTGCACTTTGATTTTATAGGGATCACAGTTAAGAGACTGACTGCCTTGAATCTGGACATGTGAACAGCATTGGGACTTTTCAAGGCTCTGCCACTCTTCTAATACACAAACACACACACAAAAAAAATGGATACACTGAGACCTCTTATTAAAGTGACAGGTTTGCTTATAGGAAATTTCCTGATAAAAAAGAAACTTTGGAAATAACCTATATGTCTATGAACACAGTAAAACAAACAAAAAAATTGTATTTTCAAACAAAAATGGGGAAGGGGGACAACGGGGAATTGGGGATAACAACTCATGGTTGACCCACTAAACAATGTAACTCATTATGGACAATAAAGAAAAAAAATGCTACTAAGTAATAAAAGGTATACTTCTAGGAGCTTAACAGACTCTTAAAATAACTCTTCTGAATAACATAAATTAAACAAAAAAGTACATATCATTCAATGGTAATTATATAAAATTCTGGAAACCACTAATTAAATGTGTAATGACAGAAAGCAGACTAATGGATGCCTGGAAAGGGCTGTAATAGGAGGAAGGGATTATATGGGCATATGAGACTTCTGCGTGTGATGCTATATTCATTTTTTATTATAGAACACACAGTGCATACATATATCAAAATATTTAAAATTGTACACTTTATGTGCAGCATAGTTTATGGCAATTATAACTTAAGCTGGTTAAAAAACTTTAAATACTGAATTGTAAATACCATGATTTTAAATATATTCTAGACTTAAAAATTATGGAAGTATTTTAAGTAGCATAATATTTCTACTTTTGAGTTCCCAAATTTTTAATTCAAATATATCATCTATGTTTTAACAAATTAGAGAGATTCTGTGCTAAGAATAAAAGAAAAAAATTCTAACTAAATAAAATCTTTCCATTCAAGATTCAATGTAAAGCAAAGCTTTACTAGTGAACTTTTTTAAAAATTGTTTCCATAAATGCAAATTTATGGCTGATAGTTACTCATGCTGAGAATTAGAATTTCCCTAATTATAATTATTGTCCAAGCTCCTTTTTAATCCCAAGGAAGTGTATCATGGTGATCCAACTGAATCAGCCTGTTTCAGAAGATAACTGTTTTCATCACCTGGTCTATACGTGGAAGAGTTATCTGAAAAAAAAAAAAATGCTATCCCCAGCTAAGGATCACTCAACACACAAAACTGAATCACTTTGTTTTAAAAGCAGTAAGTATTTGCCAATTTCTGCTTTGCCTTCATGAGTTAAGCTTCTTTGCTCAAGGGAACCATGCACAATGGCTTATAGTTGGAGTTCCAGTTACTAGAGAGACTGAAGCTGGAGGAGTACCTGAGCCCAGGAGTTCAATTCCAGCCTGGGCAATACAAGTAGACATTGTCTCAAAGAATAAAAAATAAGGTAAAGATATGAATTAGGGGCAAAATAGGTTAGTTAGTTAGTTAGTTAGTTAGTTAGTTAGTTAGTTAGTTAGTTAGCTTGTTTGTCTGTTTGTTTGTTTCTGGTAGGTAGATAACCAAGGACTGGCCACAGAAATTTGGTTGCCAAGATGCCTGCTCTGGCAAGCCTAGAACCCACGTGTGATCCTGTCTCTTTCAAGATGATGCAAGCAACAATTCCTCAGCAACAGCTCCTTGCTTTTTCCCAGGCTTAGCACACCACTAGGCTGGCTCATCTCTAGTCAGCCTCTTGAACCCAACATCCAATGAGGCATCTCCCTTACACACATGAGTCTGGTGATGAAGCTCAGTCTAATTGGATGTGTGGTTAATATAAATGAGCCTGAAACACATATGGAAGGCTCCTGGCTCTAGAATTCTTTGTAAACTCTTGGCCCCTACCTCTTCAGCTCTCTTATCCCCTGTGTGAGAGGGATCTTCTTGGAATCCCCTCCCCCTTGCCAGCTTGGCTGGGGAAGAGGAGAATTTCTTTCAGCATATGTGCTTCCCTGCTTTCCTGAATTGCTTGGTGTGTGTGTGTGTGTGTGTCTGTGTGTGTGTGTGTGTCTGTTGTGTCTGTGTGTGTGTCTGTGTGTGTGTCTGTGTGTGTCTGTGTGTGTGTGTAAGTGTGCATCACTGTTTCTCCAGTCTATTTCCTAGAGAGAGAACTTCCTTCTATGAGAGACTTTCTTGATATCCCCAATCATGATGAAAAAGGGCAAAATTTCTTTTGACTTCAGTTTACCTGCTTTGCTTTACATTCTCACTCTCCCTAAAACCAAGCTCATAACTCCAATCTCCCTTTCTCTGAATGTTTGTTTTCAATTATTTGATAACTTGGAAAAGGAACTGAAGTTGGGGTTTATTGCCTGGAATTCCCTGCATCTTTATGGAGATCTCACCCTCTCAGGACATCAACCCTCCATCAGTGGTACTAAAAATCCAAAGGACATACTGCTAAATTGTATACAGTAAATACAGAAGCAATTTGGGCATGGCATGCCTGTCTTAATATCAGTTCTTGGGAGTCAAAGGTAAGAGAATCAAATCCAAAGTCAGAAGCCAATCTGGACTATGTAATGAATTTGAAGCCAACCTAATTATATATATATATATATATATATATATATATATATATATATATATATATATATATATATAGTGTGTGTGTATGTATGTATATATTCTAATTTTTTACAAAATCTCATTATAGTGGCTGGAGAGATTGTTTATTAGTGAAAGTGCTTGCTTGCAAAGCCTGAGAGCCCAGTTTCAAATCCTCACTATTGTCTCATTTATTCATATGTGTTCTCTCTCTCTCTCTTTCTCTCTTTCATTCTCTCTCCCTTAGAAATAAATAACAATTAAAAAATTCCCACCAGGTGTGGTAGTCCACACATTTAGTCCCAGCACTTGGGAGGCAGAGGTTGGAGGATTGCTGTGAGTTTGAGGCCACCCTGAGACTACATAGTGAAGTGCAGGTCAGCGTGAGCTAGAGAGAGACCCTAGCTCAAAAAAAAAATTCTCATTAAAACTTTAATATTAATCACTTTGTTTGAACTCCTAGTGAAGTCATTATTTTCACTTACTCTTCACACATCTCTGATTTTGGAATCCAAAGTTCGTTGCAAAAATGTGTTTTAAAAGATCATGCATTTTATCCAATTTTCATTCAAAAATATTACCAACTTCTTTATAGTGAATCCTAGGGCAGACACTGCACAGTAATGTTAAGGTTTAGGACTTGAAGACAGATAGATGGCTTAGTGGATAAGGTGCATAAGCCTTAGTACATTATCAACCCTTACAAGAGCACATGTAAAAAGCCTGAAGCCAAGGCTGACTTCTGTAACCCCAGCTTGCTGGCAGCAAAATGAGAGGTGGAGACAGGGGAATTTTCCAGAAGGCAAGTATAGCAAAGAATAGCAATAGAGTGACACATAGACAGAGAATATTACCTCTAATGAGGTGGAAAGTGAGAACTGAGCAGACAGTTGTTTCCTGACTATACATGTACACTGTGGCACACAAACACACCACCAATGAACCTAACTCCCTGACCCAGTAAGTTGTTACCTCCCACAATGAGCTGTTGATCAGAGTGACCCACATGGTCCCTAAAATAAGACAAACTTTTGTCACAGTCCTTGAATACACACCTCAGGCAAGGTGTATTGGAAGCAGGTGAGTAGGAAGTTGGCAGTCATTGATGAGGTACTGATTATTCTGGGCTGATAATTGTAAAAATTATTCTACAGGTTATAATTCTATCACTGTAGCTGAATACCTGATAGAAACAATTTAAGGGAGGAATAACTTGTTTTGACTCACTCAGTTTAAGGAGGTTCAGTTTAAGGAGAGGAAGGCATGGTGAAGCAGTTCATTTTGGCAGTGTGTGAGGCAGGAAGCATCTAGAGATAGGATTTACCCAAAGGCCCTTCCTGAAGACCTCCCTTCAGGTAATTCACACCTCATTAATTTCCTGAGACCTCTCAAAATCACACCAAAGCTGGAGAAATAAATGTTCAAAACTTGAGCCTATGAAAGTAATTTATATTCAACCCACAACATTTATACTGTGGCTTCCTAGATTGGTTGTTGCAGAAACTGTTAAAGATTTTTGTTATATTTGATCATGAATAGAAGAGTCCTTTGAATCTCATCAAATATTCCCTCTGGTGTTTATGTTATGCTTGCATTGTCTGTAATGAGAGGCAATCGTCCATTATTTTTCCTACTGACAGCGATTTGCTTTTTCCCCTCCTGATGTTTTGTCTTCGCTGTTTTTGTTCATCTTCAAAAATTTGGAAGTGATATCCCTAAATTTGAAGAAATCTTGATTTATGCCACTTAAGATATTATGTCCAGAGCCAGGCGTGGTGGTGCATGCCTTTAATCCCAGCACTCGGGAAGCAGAGGTAGGAGGATTGCTGTGAGTTCAAGGCCACCCTGAGACTACATAGTGAAATCCAGGTCAGCCTGGGCTAGAGTGAGACCCTACCTTGAAAAAAAAAAAAGATATTATGTCCATTATACTGGGGTTCTTGTATATGTGGCTTGATATCTACTGAAATTTTGGAGACACTGTAAGCCATTGTTTGAATAATTCAGTTCTCTCTCACTTCTCCTCCCATAATTTCAATGCACATAAATTAGATCATCTGTAGCCTCTGATTCTCATCTCCCCACCACCATTTATTCATTTGTCTTTAAATTATTATAAATAAAATCATGAAAATGCTTAACTTCGTTATACATCAGAAAAATGCATAGTGAAAGCAAAATTAGATTCCACTATAAAACCAACAAAATGGAAAAAAATAAATGAAATACCAAACATCTATATTGATGTATAACAGCCAAAATAGTTTAATCTTTTATGCCAGATTTATATTTGTAACCTAGCTTCACCTTTCATATTAGTCCAGCAATGATCACTATCATATTCTGAATTCTTCTTTCTCTCAACATGCCACACTAATCAAAAAACAAATCAAACATGAAATCCTCTTCTTACCCCTAAATCTCTCTCTAGCAAATATCGTGCATTTGTATCCCTTATTGTTGCTGGCTTTGTTCAGCATCATGACTTTGAGGATATCTAACCTTGATGACTCCTAGTTATCATTCTAATCTCTTATAAACGCTAAACTCATGCATATATCTCCAATATTACTTGAATGCCTTATAGATATATCCAGCTCTTCATGTCACATCACTCCTGTGGGAGGAGGAGTTAATTCTGTTAGTAAATGTAATAAAATACTTAATCCAAATATCTTTGGCTCAGCTCTCACTCCTCTCACAGCTCACACAGATTCTTTCCCCACATAACAATTTTACATTAAGATATGTCAAAGCAATATCACTTCTTGTATCTCTTCTACTTTTATCTCTTTTTTCACTTCATACTTGTTATTATAGGGCTTTTAATTATTCAACTTCATTATATACTTTTGTCTCTTCTTTTTGAAACAATGATCCATTCATTGCATTATTTCCAAGTTTCAAGTAACAATATTGTTCTTACTACCAACAAATAGGCTACTTAATGCAGCCTGATATTTATTCATGGTTCTTTTGGTCCTTTGGACTTGCTCCACTTTATGTTTATAATGAAGAGTATTTTAATATCACACAAAGTAATTCTTGACCTTATGTGATTATGAGATATATTTAGGATTCCCTTCAATTGGAATAGTCAAAATGGACTGAATAAAACCTAAATCTGCTCAGAATCCCTTCTGTGTAAAAGATGACTTTAAAATATTTTAATCACTGTCAATTTCTCACCTTTAATTAAGCTTCTTTGCTTTTATGTTCCATGCACTAGTAATTATCACATTTTGCTGATGCAAAGGTACAACATTGATTGCAGACGCACTGTTATTTCATCTACTCCAAAGAATGAAAGCATGTTAGCAATTAAACCATGATATGTCAACATATCATGGAAATCATAATTTGAGAAATGGTGAAAAGATTTTTTCCCTGAGGTCAACAACTTTTAAAAATAAACATCTTTATCATCCATAATTAGATACATTGTATGAGCAAATCTTATTACGGTAACCAATTTCCCTCATCCCTGTCCCCAAACCTCTGAGGATCCTCCTCGGTGGGCTTACTGGATGAGTCCATGGGGTAGGAGGATAC
>PVHP010020599.1:0-30395 GCA_004024765.1 Zapus hudsonius | reverse complement strand
ATTGGACATTACAGTCACGACCTTATAGTTGTTGTTACCTGCACATGGCACACACAATATTGGGTCCCTCAATATCCAGTCATGGATGAGGGCAAGGAAAAAACAGAACAGTTGAAGAAGGACTAGTTACTAGTTGGAAAGAAGTTTCACTGAAAGGGGAGAAAAGAGAGGGAGAAGAGAAAGAAATGGGAGGGGATTATAATTAAATAATTTAGGTACATGTATGAAAATTGCCAATGTAACTGTTTAAAAAATAGTTTGTTGGTAGGTATTAACCAATTCAATAGAAAATATATAAACAAATAGCTACAAGTATAGATATATTTATCTTAGAAGATGGAGCTCTGACCATATACAAAATTATTGATTGTGAGCAGAAAATATTAGAAACTTTGTGTGAAAAGGAAAGCTTATACCTGTTACCTTCTTGTTGCAGGGGACAAAGCACCAGAGCAGAAGCAGTTTTCAGGAAGAAAGGGTTTATTACAGGCTTAGGCTTTCAGGTGGAAACTTCATCATGAAGGAGGAATCTGGCTCAGTTCAACAAGCATCCACAGCAGAGAGAGCAGCACAGGAGAGCTTGTTCTGAAGATACAGTAGGCTAGACTCCACAGACACAAGTCAGTCCCCAGCTTTACACCTCCCAGAGAGGGGCCTCAGTTCCCCAAACTGCACCAGCTGGTACCTAAGTAGGAATATTAATCAAAAAATACCTGAGGTTATGGGGGACATTTACGTTCAAGCCACCACAGTTGGAAAGATTATTTTCTCAAACTGAGTCAGTGTGGAGTGTCTATGGAAGCAGATGGGGAGATTCCAAAGATATTTTAGAATAAGTACAAGTTACTAGTGCAAATGCATTATCTTTGAGAAAATTATAAATTAGGTGAGGTTGAGATTAATCACAAGGGTCAAATATATTTTAATATAAACGTTACAATGCTTTCAATCAGTTTTCATTTTAAACATTTTTATTATTTATCTGATAAAGCATTATTTATTTCTCTATTGGAATAAATTAATATATTATACAAGACTAATTTGGACACTTTGTTTTTTGGTATTAGATGATAGTAATTAAAGCAGTCTTTCTGGTCATGGTTCCATAAAAATGAGTTAATTTATAGATAAGTAAAATATAACATTAATTATGTAGAATGGATCATTATGAATTGGAAGCCAGATAATAATTCCATTTTTTTTTCCATTCGGACTACAGAAACATGGAATTCAGAGGTATAGTTCATTCTCAGTCTGAAGGCTTTAGAATCTGGAGCTCTGGTGTCCACAGGATGGAGAGGGAGATAATTTGAACCTGCAATGACACCTGCGGAAGGTATCCTGTCTTCCATCAAAACAACTAACCAGGCAAAAGAACAATTCTTTGGTTCCCCTTTACTATAAATATCAACATTTCAGTTAGCTGTAAAGACAGCCCTGGATCACTGTTCTCTGATCTTTTTGATGTGGCTACATGGATTAAAAAGTCTTTCTCTCACATACATCATGATAATCTCCTGGATGGACACACCAGGCCAGTGATGGATTATAGACTATGGGGAGTCCTGAGCTGTGTCTTTTGCCCAGAATCTCGTCAGTGTTTACACTGGTGCAGGTATTTTGAGTGGGAGCACCTTAGAAACTATAACTTTAATGATCACATTTGGAAAGAGCTCATTCAAAGGTAGGGGGTCATAAGCATTCTAACACTCTAATATACTTACACGTAAATACATGTAACTTAAAATTGCCTTGAAAACAATGTTTTCAATTGTGTGAAATTTAAGTTGTATAATGAAAAGCAGTGTCCTTCAGCCTCTGACAATGTAAAAGCATATATCATACAAACATTTTGTATGCATGTGTTGGCATATGGCCAAGACTATCTTTTCTATATATCGACCAACATATATGTCATGATGAATATGTGCAAAAATGAGAAGCATAAATTCTGTGAGTCATATTAGACATATGATTTGACTCTAATTTTCTCTTGCTTTTGATAACAAATTGGAGAAAGGACAGGAATGGTTCACACTTTTATTTTAAAAGTTCCACCTATCTACTCCATATCTGAGGTGAAGGAACACAAGTTCACACAGCTAGAGAAGTCTGAATTTTGACCCTTAACTCCTGTAGACTATGGCTGGTTGATGGGATTAAACAGCTCTGCCCCCTTGTGGCAAATAGTCAATATTCTGTAGGTCATAAATTTAAAAATAATTCTATGCCTAAAATTAAAATCAAATGCCCAGAAAGTACTTTGGTTTTTATTAAGTCTGATAATACTTAGAGGAAAGAAGTAAATCATGGATGTTTAGAATAGCAGAAAGGCAAAACCAACCATCTCAGCAATGTATACGTTGTTTCCTTCTCAATGTGTTTGTCAGGCTGGCTTCATTCTGTCTGGGAATTACCAATCTGTGCTCTTGTTTGTGTGTGTGCGTGCACACACAGATGACAGAGCACAACCAAGAGGCATCCATGTTTGAGGCAGGATCTCTCTTGTTAATTTGGCTACTAGGAAGGCCTGGCTAACTGGCCCTAAAGCTCCCATTTCTCCTGACTCGTTCCCATTGCCTTAGAAGGTTCCAGACACATGTTACATTTTGTTTTGCTTTGGAGTGAGGCATTGATCTCTGGTCAGCTGGCTTATGGAGCAAGCACTTTATTCACAGAGCTATATCCCCAAGCTGAACCCCTACTTACTGATTTATGTAGTATTTTTAACCTCTTCTCTTTACCATGATTCCTCTCCTGTATGCTATATCTGTTCACGAGATGAGAAATATGGAATCATAATTATACGGGTTACATGCTTTTCCCACACATCAAGTGCCATGTGTCATTTCCTACCTGCAACATTTTACAGCCCTGAAGCCAGGCAGGAAGTCATCATTAGAGGCGGTGGGAGTTGATAGTTGCTCTAACTTACACTAAAGAAAGAGGAGTGAATATAATTACTTAAACCAGCCTTGCCACTTGTAAGTTGAATAAAGTTTCTGACATCATGGGGTCTGATTCATGATCCTAGAACCATTGATGGATGAAAACACATATCAATAAATATGAATGTGTTAAAGAAAAATCACTGTGATGACAACAGTCACCTGAAAAAAAATCCAGACTGAAATAGACGTTTCACAACCCTTAAACAGCAACAACAATTTCTTTGCACATAGTTCCCTTCCTCATCTTATGCATCTCTACTTGTCCAGAACCTTATCATTATAGAAAAATCAATGAATCATGAGACTCAGAAGAGGTCTGAGTTAGGAATCTTCAAGAATAATTGGAACAAAATGTAGGCAGTGCTAAGGAGTAGAATGTCAATGGGCTGTACTGTCAATAAACTATATAAATACATCCTAAGGCAGCCAGTAATGCAGGGCAGGAAGTAAATAAGATTATCATCTGAGGGAAACATATCCTTCTTGCTCTAAAAACAACAGCAAAGGTGGAAATAAAGAAAAAGTTATCATCAAAACTTTCCTGTAAAAATCATTTATCACTAGGTAAAACCTGGCCCCATTATTCTGAAATTAGAATGTAAAATGGAATTGAAAACTCTCCAAGTGGAAGTAATAGACAGTTTGTCGTTAAGCTTGCATTTGCAGAAGGCTGGTATCCTGTGGTCCTCAGATCCTGACCATCTTGTCTGGGAATTGGATGATGGAAGGGAGAGAGTATCTCTCCTCTTCTCACATTATCCAAGAATATTAGATCTCTGCTTTTGCCATGGGTCCCCTTGAGTTCTTATCTGTGGACAGCATCATACGTGTATGCCCTTGTGTCTTTCTCTCTTTTGATGACTTTGGCTTTAACTGCACAAGCTGTCATTTCCCACTTCATGGAATGTGTGCCATTTCCCACTTCGTGTGATAGTAGATGTGTTACTTCTTTCTTTCTTATTAATTGAGAACTTTATTGCATGAACATACTGCATATTGGTTGTTTTCCAAAACAGGTGTGCTCTTATGTTGCCTCTACTCCCTTCCATTGTAGGATCTTCCTGAGAGAGATGATTGGTATTATTCAAAATCCTTGGGGATTATTGGTATTCACTGTGGTGTCACCAATGCACCAGTCAGTTTCTGTGGGAGGGATGGATGAGAAGGTACAACTTCTGACCCTAAGGCTCTTCCAGTCACTCTGACCTCTCTGCCTCACTGTTCTTTGGACCTTGGAGGGTGTGCATTGAGGCACTTTAGTGTAGAGAACTCAGCAGCCTCCACATTTCTGCTTTGATGACTTTTCAGACTCTTCAGTGTCAAGAAGACCATCTCATCTGCTCTCTGACTGGAGATGAGGCCTACTCAGCATGAGGGGATTGCTTTTTTAAGTGCCACTTGAAATTCAGTCTACTGACTTCAAGAGTAGTAACGGACTATCCTTTTGCTCACTTTCATGAGGTATACATTATGGTCTTCTCCCCAGAACTTTGCCTTGCTGACCTGAGACTGTTGGCCTGTGGGAAAGGACAGATTACACTGGTCTCATTGCCCAAAGACCATAGGAGACCATGTTCAAAGCTGACCCATTAATTTAGATGCTTTACATCCAGCCCTATCAGAATGACCTCTCATCCTATTATGTTTTCTTTTGTTTTCCTAGTGTCCCAGCTTTGTGATTTTAGAGGAAATTTTCATGTCAATGTATAATATGTGCACTATCTAAATTAAAGTGGAGATATTTTAATACTCAAGTATAATAGAATATGAGGAACTGTATATCATTAAATGCTGTACTGTCAGCAAAACTAAAGGAAGGTCTATGTGCAGGTGTAGTATATCTGATTCATATGGTAGTTCAAGTTTGCTTTTTGAGAAACTTCCACATTGCTTTCGATGGTAAAAGCTACCCTTTTCCTACAACCTCTCCAGCATTGGTTGTCATTAGTTTTGTTGATGAGAACCATTATGATTAGGGTGAGATGGAACTCCTACTCTGGCAAGGAGGGTGGAGTGTTTTCATTCAAGTGTCCCCCATTAACTTAATGTGCTCTCAATGCTTCATGCCCAGCTGATGGCCTTGTTGTGTTGGAGTTGTTTTATGGAGAGTGGGCTCATGGAGGATAATAAGTTAACCTTGCTCTAACTAGAGAAAAAAATAATGAACAGAAAACAGAGGCATTTCTCTGTTTTAGCAGATATTTATAAGCCAATATGGGAATTGATTACACGTGGATTCCAGAATATGGTATTTTAGAGATCATGATGCCCAGTTAAAGGGACTATGTGGTGGTTTGAATGTAAATCTCTCCCATAGACTCAAGTATTTTGATTAAGGCATTTTGATACTTGACTCGGGTATTTTATGAAGTTTCCTACTTAGTCCTCAACAGACTGGGGGGGAGGGTCCTTATGGAGAAGGCATATCACTGGAAACTGATACTGAATCCAGCCTATGGTGTGTGCAGAGCCAGCTCTCCCTGTTCTCTCTCAGCCACAGATGTGCGGTATTCTGAGCTGTTTGCTTTTCTTTGCCATACCGAAGCTTTCCCTTGAGATTGTCAGCCTTTTCTCCCATCAGCTGTCATTTTAATAAATAATGATTTTATTCAAGAAATGACCCATCTGTAAAATGCAGAGATCATGAATATGCAGCTTAATTAACTATGACAGTTTTTGATCTATGCTTTGTCCCAGCAACTACAGGGTGACTACAACAGACTGTGTATGGAAGCAGCTAGAGACAGCTACACCAGAATGTGTGCCCTGTGGTTAACTTAGGTTTATCTTCCTTGAGAGGCTATAACATGAATATTTACAGGTTCTCTCAAAACATTTGAAAAGGCATCATAGACCAAGAAATTAATTCCCAAGAGTTAAATTGAGGTTATTGGCAGCCAGTTCATGATCTCTAAGTGCCATTACTGGCCTTCAAATCTACATGGTGAGTGCCTGGAAGAACCCTTTGGGGATTGTGTACTTTATAATAATTTTAAAGTGGTGTCTCTTCTGCAAACCTGTTAATTAGGAAGTTATTAGTCTGGGATGGTGACACTTTTTTTTAATAACATTCAGATCGGTAGAATGATGGTGGCATAGAACATTATTGAATGCTCCTTTGTTGTTATTATTATTTATTTTTACTAATGCATGATCTCTAATACAAAGTGCCACATGAATTCAGACTAAACGATGATGCTTTTTTTATAATCCCCACAATAATGCAAATATACACCATATATATATATATATATATATATATATATATATATATATATATATATATATATATATATTCTTTATTTTTCATCCTTCATATTATTGCTATATTTAATGAACTCACACTTATCAACTTGTGTTCATCATCTCATTCTATCATTTTCCAATGACATATATTCAGTGATACTTTATGCAAACTTTAGAACACTAAAAGCAACAGATGCCATTCAGTCGTACGATGGACATAAGGCACTCAGTATCAGAAGTACAGACTAACTGTGGACTTCATTATTTCTCACTTCTCACCTAGATACTTTTCTGGTTTGACGGAATTAGCTTTAAGAATGAAAGACCTATCTGCCATCTTAGATTGTCTTTTCTAGAAATCTTTTACCTTACTTATGACAGGCACTGTATCTCACCTGAATTGTCACCTTTATGAGAAAAGAAAATTATTTTCTGACTACTTAGGTAATCTCGCTCCATTTTATGATATCCTTTTTAATACTCATATTTACTTAATTATACTTTATTATTTACAAAGTAGTAAAGACTTTTGAAGCCGTGTTGACAGTTAACCACCACAACTCAACATTCAATAAGGTGTGCTGAAGTGCATTGAGTCAGTTATATGGCCTTCTCCTTAAGGCAATGGTTGCAAAAAAAATAATAAATTGATGATAGGGAGCAGACAAATAATCCAAAGGCAAGTAGGTAATAACGGATTGTGAAAGATTATTCTGAAATCAGGCATACTCAGCAATCAGATATCCCTGAAGTGATTAGTCATTGCACCAAAACAATTTTTTTCTCCCATTAAAACAGAAGCATTTTCAAGAGAAGGTATTGTTGCTATATCCATTTCTCATGGCCGACGCATAAATTGGTTAGGTAATGATTTCATTTTAGCTTTCCATCCTCTTTTTCTCATTTATATATTTTCATAAAAGCAAAAGTGACTACATCTTTACAAAATTTTAAGTTGATAATTTCAGTTCAATAGGTTAATGGAAAACTGTTCCTTATATCATGTTGTAGAGAGTAACATAGAGTCCGGAAAATAAATTAATGCAAAACTGTCCTAATTCTAATAAAATATATCTTCTTTTTTCTATATGTTGGTGTCAAAATACGGGTGTATATTAATAAGATATTAAAGAGTCATTATGTTTGGGACAAATTCAGAAATCCCATTAATTCACTACCTATAATTTCAACTGCCTGTCATGATACTTTATTAAGTTTCCTAAACTGGCTGTTGGAACACATAAATGAGCTCACCATAACTTTTTAGATATTGCTTACAATATCTGAAGCTTCCAATCACATATTTTCAAAGAAATGTAAGTTCTTAACTTAAAGACCTCAAATCCTTAAATGGGAAAGTGTCAGCACTGACAATAAACCAGTAATAGCATTAATACTCACTAATGAGTGGGCCAATTAAAACAGATGGGCACATTCTATTCTAAAAATATCTTTTATGTATTTTGATGATTTCACATCATGTAACTCCATTTCCAAAAAGTTGCCTGAAGATTCACGGACAGCCTCCTATTTGACTGAATGCTGTCTGCATTGCAGAGGTGAACACAGTAGCTACCCTCAGAGATCAAATGTACTTTTATAGGTAAAATCTGCATTTTTAGATCTGGACTGAAGAAAATGTACAAACTATACAGGAATAAATGTATAAGCTATATGACAGAGGTTTGGCTGGAGAGGGTTTTATTTTTTGTCTTTGTGCCATAGGCTTTTGCTTATTAAGGATTCACAAAAATCAGCAGTAGGTTGGGAACAAAGTTCACTCAAGAATAGAACTGACTTCAGTCTACTAAAGAATAACCGACCTCGTTGCATCAACACACTTCCTTTCTTCTGTAAAGCACTGTGACTTTAACCTCCAGGAACTCATACTAAGCTTTATTGGACATTAGTTCCTAAGTTTTCGTTTGTTTTTCTAGGTCCCAATGGAATAAAAAGTATTACTTGGAAAGTTGCTTATAGTCTCATGATAAAAGACACACCATAACTTGACAGTGTTGGGGCAGGTTAGAATTTTGATAACCCCACAGAGGAACACTTTAATAATCAAAATATTGATGTTTTAACATTTGTTGAGTGAGAGTTAGCAAAAATGCATTTTATATCAATAATGTAAAATGGTTTTATTAATATATATACATACATATATATATGCATTACATGTACTGGATGAAACGTATAAATTGTTTTGGTAGGGGATATCTTTATTTACATAACAATATAAAACTGCTTGTTTGTTCCCATGTATGTGTGTATAAATTATATGTATGCATAATCATTAATGAAAACAATTGTAAAGATATTGTGAAAAATAAAATTGCAATTATAATATGAAGAAGATGATTTTATCCATAAATAATAAGATGTAAAGTTCATTACATTCCCAAGTAAGTACTATATTTTCACATTATCTTATAAAATATGCAAGCTTTCTTTTAAAATTAGTAGAAAAATTTCCTTCTCACTTAATGCAAGCCCATAAATATTTACTAACAAAGCTGAAGGTATGCAGTAATAAGAGGTTTCTAAGGGGGAGAAATTTTTTCTCATATATTGAAAATGTCATGGGTGGTAACTCTCATACCAAGATAAGACTAATAAAAATATATACATAGTTCATGGCAGTCTTCACATATAACTCAAATACTGAGTAAAAACTTACATTATAAAAGCTCTTCAAAAGGGTGTTTGGAAAACAAACAGTACAATCTAAAAAAAAAAAAAACAAACTGGTGAAAGGTTGCAAAGGCAGAGGGTCAGTTTCTCAGGAGAATCTGAGGCAGGATTTTTTTTTTTTAAGACTGAAAGGCCGCTTTCAGGGAAATGGAGTGAGAGATAAGAATATGATCATCTGTTTCTATATTTTTCTCAGATGTCTTCAGCAAAAATTAGTCAGTATGCCATTACTTTAGGTTGATATATCATTATGCAGACACATAAACACACACATGTATAGATAGATAGACAGAGATATAGATAGATTAGATATAGATATAGAGAAAGTGGTATAAAATAAATGTAGTGGTTTGAATATATAGATGAAAATTAAGTGACATATATATATACACACATCAACCTATAGTGAAATAAAGCCAATAGAAAAGCAGTTCTTAGGTGAAGAGTAGAAGGAGAGACTCCTTACATGGAGCAAAGAAGACTTTGGAAAGCAATAAAGTATTTTTATTCTGACTGTGAAAATAACTTCATGAATAAATGCACACATAAACTTTGGGAAATTTACTTTTTAATTAAAAGTATTTAATTCTATAATATAAATAGTCCTTCAATAAAAGTAAATTATTTACTATCCTATCCAAAAATGAGAAACATATATGTTGAAAACAGAAAATCATGTAAAGATAGTAAAAATTTACCAAAATAGTCTTGATTTATCTTTAATTTCATATGCCCACTGCATGACGATACACATGAATATTTGTATAAACTAAAAGCTTTATTATGTGTGAACTAATTATAAAAACAGCTTTTTGTTCCAACTTATATTGATTATGTAGACATTTTCAACAAAAAAAGCTTTAACCTACTTAGAAATGAAGGCAGTTCAAGTCAATGAATCTAGAAACAAACATGAACACAAAATATTCCTTCAATAAAATACATATTTTTAGTATAAGAATAATATTGACATGTCAAAATTTAAATGATAGTATTAATAAAGTAGACTGTGTATGTGCTCACAGTATATAATTACAAAATAAGCAAATATGTTTGTTAAAAAGAATGCTTTTAATGGTAATTTATCTATAATACCTACCAAAATTAGTTTGTTCCATTGATTTGATTTATGGATAATTTATGATAAAAATAGTAGTTCCACCAAAATGTAAGAAGAAGATAAAATTATGTAGCATTTTTAAAGAAGCAAAACAGTTTATTTAACAATTACTCAACAATGAAAAGCAATTACCGGACAAAATACTCTAAAAGAAAATGTGGATTTTTAAAGTATGTAATAACCTTATTCCAGATAGGTGCTGCCCATTTTAGTACTAATCTAATTTTTACTGAATATATTATACAACCTGAATTTAGGCACCATATGTAGGCAAACTTTTGGTTTTAGTCAACTTATAGCTGTAAAACAGTTTCTCCATTTCTTATTTGAGTCAGGACCATCTTATCTCTTTCTCCTGTGTCACGGTGCTCTCACCTATCCTGATGCCTCTTGATTCAATCTAATCTAAGAGGTTTATTATTTTTGTTTCTTAAATATCAAATTCATTATACAGCTTATGGGTAAATAAATGTTCCCCTTTATTCTCTTGGTAATTCAGTCATCTTAAAATATTTCTAACACTTTTTATTGTGCGTGGCTATGACCCTCAGACTTTTTGGTTGTCTATATGGCACAGGTGGATTCTTTACTAGTGAAGGTGGGTTTTACACTTGGCTATACAACTACATAAAGTGTCTCTGGTAAATAACCTCCCATGCAAGTAACCACAATTAACTTCAGAGGAACACATACACACACACACACACACACACACACACTAACACACACACACACTAGAAGAACTAGTTGGGAAGGAGATGGGGTTCATTGGAAGATGAAATGTGAGGGAGACCATGAGAAGAGAATCTGAGAGAGTGACAGTTAAACTGCATTACATATGTTAATAAAATAAAAGTAATTTATGAGTAATATAAATCTTACTTTTATGACCTGAAGATAATATTATCTGATATTTTAAAAAATTTTTACATAAGTAAACTTTAAAATGTTGATTTTTTTTTGTTTTTTATATCATATTAGTACTTAAAGTTTTTTTGTATTCTGGACTGTTTTCTAATTTTTTGTGAAACTAATTCTTCTGATTTGAAACATTCCTTACTCATTAAGCTAAACAAAGCTTCACGCTATAGGAAGTTGAAGAAACAAAACTCATGAGGCTCCTCTGAAAGTTTATATAAGCAGTAAACAGGTGAGAAGATGGAGGCATCTCTTCACGTTGTGCAGGGAACTTCAAGGAAGCAAGTGCTGGGAGTCATCACCTGTGCTAGACTGATGCAGCTGCCTCTTAAACACGTGAGCTCCTGTATGTAACTCCTCAGTCATGTCTTATAATCATCCGCATTATGAGCTGGGAACGTCACTCAGTTGTTAAAAGCATTTGCTATAATCCTTACAAAACAGAATTTCAGACTCCCAGGAATATGTGTCTGTAATCCCAATCCACCACCAACAAACATTGGGAGGTGAATTCAGGAGCTTCCTGAAGATTGCAGGTAAGATATCCTGGTGTTAACAGAGACAAAAATAATAAAGTATCAAACAAGGTGTTAGACAAGGACTGGTACCCTGAAGTTGTTCTGTGATCTCCACAAGTGCACTGTGGCATGCACACACCTTTAAATACACATACACAATGTCCACACATTCATAAAACACACACACACACACACACACACACACACACACTCACACACGCACGCGCCACATTTAACTCATCAGTTCACTAAGCTAAACTTGGGTGTAAACACTTCTTCTGTCTGTCATAAGTGCTCTGTTGAGTTGAATAGCCAAGAGCTATAACAAAGGCAATGTAATCAATATTTTAAATAAGTAAAGTTACAATGAATATTTTCATATATAATACTTAACACAGAAGGCAGTCGATAATATACAGGGAGAAAATGAATACAAGTTCAAGTTTGAATAAAAAATTAAGCAACTTTTCATGAAATTAATGTGTATCCCAAAAGAAAAAAAGACAAGAACAGTGACATCAATAGAGAGAGCCTTTGTACAACAAAGAAGCAATTAACATTGAAGAAAAAATTTGAAGATTTTTGCAATTTATACAATGAGTTTAATATTCAAATTGAAAAATAAGTGGGTCTATATATAGAAAATAATGCACTTAAAAATAGATCAGTGACCCAAATAGATATTTCTAGAATGAAGATATGGTAGTTTGAATGTGAATGTATATCTCCCATAGAATCAGTGTGTATTATTAGCTTGTAACTTTGGTCCCCAGCAGCCTGGCTGGGGAAGGTGTCACTGGGGTAGATCTAGGAGTCCAGTCCAAAAGTGCATTTGGGGATGGATCTCATTCCAGTCCATGGTGCAGAGAATGAATTTGTGCTTTGGCAGAGTGTGTATATTTTCTGGTTCCTGGTTTGGATTGCTGCCAATGTGTGCTTTATTGCTTGTTTTGTGTTTGCTGGCTGCTAGTAGTGTTCTCTCTGCTGGGGTTTATGAAAGAAAGCCAACTTCTTCCACTATTGATCAAATATCCCCTGAATTTGTAAGCTTCAAGAAAACCCATTCCTCACATAAACTGTGTCTAGTTTGATGTGCATTCCAGCATGTGCAGCTGTCTATATCATTAGATAGAGTAACAAATGAAAGATATATGAGAAAGTACTCAACATGAGTAATCATTATTAAAATGAAAATTAAAACAAGTATATATATATATATCTTCCAGAATGTCTATTATGAAGAAGATATGTAACAGGATGGCAGGAAAGTGGAAAAAAACAAATCTGAACACTGTTGATATTAACATATTTTATTGTAGCTATGATGAGATATTGCATGGAAGTACCTCAACAGGTTAAAAAAATGGAATCAATATATAATACAGCAACATGACTTCTCGATACATAGCCCGATTTTAAAAAGTTGGCTATATACCCATGCGCAGTGAAACATTATTTACAATGTTCAAGTGACAGATTCAATATTAGTTTCCATAGGAGATGAATGCATATAGAAAATGTGGGTATGTACAGACACAGGGATGTTATTCACCTTTCAGACACAATGAATCAATTGTAAAAACATTAAAAATTGGATGTCTTTATACTAGATAAAGTAACACCTACAAAAGAAGATCATCACGTGACCTCATACTTGGAATGCTGAATAATCAAACTTAAGTAGAAACTAGAATAGAGATTTCCAGAGGCTACGAGGGAACAATAGCGAAATGTATCAAACCTCCACCAGACACAAGAAGTAAATTTTCTCTTAGATATTTTGCATACTAAGAATTGAACTAAGTGTTAATGGACTATCTATTTCAAATCTCAAAGTTAGCTGGTCTCCTATGGGGTGGGTAGGGAAGAGCCAGCTCCTGGAGCATGCTTGTTTTGGGCAGATCCAGGATTCCAACACTAGCAAGGATCTACCTGTAATCATCAAGCCCAGACCATCTCCACACATATCACCCAGGCAGGCCCCACAACTGCTCTGACTGATATTCAACACAAAAACCTGGTCGCCTGCAATCTGCTCATCCAGCTTGTCACCAGTAGCCACAGCCAAGCCCCATACCACAGACTAGGAAGTGAGTAGCAGAGAGACAACAGGACATAATAACATGGTCATTGACAGGGTCAGACCTTTCAGGCCTAAGCCCAGAATTACTAGGAAAGTGAAAGAAAGATCATGGTCATGCTGAAGAGTACCTAGCCCAAACCTGGAAATATTCTGCCATCTCTCTGCTACCTTGAGAAAAACTGTACAAGGCAATCAATGCATATTCCACAAGATATACTGATTACTACATTCCCACCAAAACATGACCACTACCTCAAGAAGGGCAAACCTAACATAAGCAATGCAATAGACAAAGCCAAAATCTTTCCACCAAGGCAACCTAGTATCAAAGTTTTCCAACCTAACTCCACAGAATACACTTTCTTCGCAGAAGCTCATAAAAACAGATCATATATTGAGGCATAAAACCTGTCTCAAAAATTCAGAAAAATCAACATAACTCCATGCATTATATTAGACTACAATGCAATAAAGCGGGGGATTAACAACACAGGAAATGACAATAAATGCACCATTACCCGATGGCTGAACAACTCACTTCTAAACAATGCATGGGTATTTGAAGAAATAGAAAAGGAAATAAAAAGTCTACAGCTTAACAATAATGAAAACATATCAGAATTTATAGGACAGAATGAAGACTTTCTTAAAGGGAAATTTATAGCACTAACTGACTTCATTACAAAAACAGAGAGATCTCAAGTCAATAATTTAGCAATCAATCTGATGGGATTGGGAAAAAACAATAATAACAGACATAAAGGAAAAAAAAAGGTTAGAGCAGAAATCAATAAATCAGGAAAATAATTTTAAAAACTCATAAAAAAGAGATATTTCTTTAAAAAATAATGATTGATAAAACCCTTGTCAATTTAATCAATAGAAAAAAGAGAAGGCTCACATAAACAAAATCAGAAATGAAAAAAGCGATATTATAGAAGACCCTTATGAAATTGGAATCATCAAGACATATTTCAAAGATACACACTCTATAAAATTGGAAAACTTGAAAGAAATAGATGAATTCTTTAATTCATGCCACCTAACAAAACTCAGAGGAGATAAATTACCTGAATAGAGCAAGAACATCAAATGAGATTGAAATTGTAATTAAAAGCCTCCCAACAACAACAATGTACAGGCTCAATTGGTTTTACTGCCGAATTCTACAAAACCATCAATGACCAACTAAAGACATTTTTTTCTCAAGTGATTCTAAGCAATTGAAATGGAGCAAACTCTCCCTGATTCCCTCTAGGAATCCAGCATTCCACTAATAACCAGACAGGGACACAAAAAGAAAAGAGTTACAGACCATATGTCTGATGAATTAGACACAAAATTTCTTAATAAAACAATTGCAAATTGAATTCAAGAACACATCAAAATATCATCAACCTTGATCAAATATGTTTCATACAGGGTTGAAGTATAGAAATCAATTAACATAAACACATCACTCAAACAGACTTAGAAAGTCAAGAACCACATGAACAGATAAATACATGCAGAAAAGTCCTTCAAGAAAATTCAACATCCCTTAATAATTAAAACCCTGGAGAATATATGGATGGATGGATTATATTTCAACATAATAAAGGCAATATAAAACGGACCTAAAGTCTATATTATACTAAATGTGGAAAATCTTGAATCATTTCCTTTAAAGTCAAGAACTAAACACTGGAAGTGCCCAATCTCACCACTGCTTTTTAACATAGCACTTGAAGTCTTAACTCAAGCAATAAAACTTTATGGACAATAAATAATAAATGAAAGAAGTTAAAAAGAGTACAAATAAGAAAATACAAATTAGAAAGAAAGAACTAAAGGATTCCTTTTAGCAGAAGACATGATTCTATACATTAGAAAACCAAAAAAAAAAAAATTCTAAAAGTGATAAACACTTTTTGCCAAGTTGCAGGATATAAAATCAACATGCAAAAACATATACATACATAATCATATATAATCTTATATATAATCAACATGCAAAAAGCATATGTATATAGTAATAATATGGAAAAACATATCAGGAAAGCTGTTCCATTTACAATTCCCCAGAATTAAAATACCTTGGAATCTTCCTAACCAAGGAATTAAAAGTCTCATATAATGGAACCATAAAAATCATGGAAGAAAGAACCACAGGAAGATATGAGGAGGTGGAGTGTTCTCCCATGATCATAAATTAAAAAAATAACATAGTCAAAATGGCTATCTGACCAAAAAGCAATATTCAAATTCAATGCAATTCTAATCAAACGCTTAGCAGCATTCTCATTAGGACTAAAAAAAAGTCTCAAAATTTATATGGAAGTGTAAAATGCCTCTCATAGCCAAATGTACTCAGTAAAAGAAATACCCATGGTGGTATCACTATTCCTTATTATAAGTTATTAGACCATATTAATAAAACATCATGGTACTGGCACAAAACAGGCACATAGAACAATGAAATGGAATTAAAGATTCAGTTATGAGTTCAACTAACTACTGCTATATGATCTCTGATAAAAGGGCCAAAAATGGTCACAGAGGCAAAGATAAATGAGAAAAAAAACCTCGTTAGCCTCATGTAGATGATTGAATTTGAACTTCCACTTCTCACCTTGAACAAAATCAACTCCAAATGGATCAAGGGCCTGAATTTAAGACCTGAAACTCTAAAATCTAAAGAAGAAAAATCATGCAAAACACTCCAAGATATAGACATAAGGAAAACCTTTCTGAATAAGACTCCAGCAGCCAAGGAAATGAGGCAAACACTGAACAACTGGAACCTCATGAAACTAAAGAGTTATTGTACAGATATGAAACCCATCAATAGAACCTAAAGACAACCTAGTGAAGAGGAGGACATGTTCACTAGCTATACCTGTGACCAAATTTTAACATCTAGAATCTGATCAGAACTCAAAAACTTAAACAAGGCCTGGAGAGATGGCTCAGTGCCTAAAGGCACCTACTTTAAAGTCTGATGGCTTGAGTTCAATGCACTAGTACCCATATGCATTTGCAGTCCGTTTTTCATGGCAGGAGGCCCTGGCATGCCCACACTTGGGCTCTCTCTCTCTCTCTCTCTCTCTCTCTCTCTCTCTCTCTCTCTCTCTCTCTCTCTCTCTCCCATAAATAAAAACATGAAATACAGAATCATTAAAAATATCAAACACTCTACTCAAAAAATAATGGGGCAGGGATCTCAACAGTGAGCTCTCAAAAGAAGAAATACAAATGGACATTAAACAACCAAAGAGATTTTCAATATTTTTACTCGTAAGTAAAATGTGAATTAAAATGACTATGAGATTCCATATCACTCCTGTCAGATTGGTAACCACTATAAAAATCAAATGTTATCACGTGCTGGTAGGGTTGTAGTATAAGAAGAACCCACAGCCACTGCTGGTGGGATGTAAACTTGTTCAGCCTTATAAAATCAGTATGGAGACTCCTGAAAATCTTAAACATAAGACTACCATTGACCCACCTATCCCTCTTTTGGGCAACACCCTAAAGAGTCTATGTACTACAGAGACACATGTTCAATCTACTCTGTTCACAATGCCTGGAAATAGAAAAGAAAGAGGGATGGAAGGGAGGGAGGAAGGGAGGGAGGGAGGGAAAAGACACAAAACTAATGGCAACATACACCAATTTCCTAGAAACCTTCCTTTTGGATACCATTCTAGGAGTCATTAGCCTCAATAAGGAAGATGGGGGACCCAAACAGAAGAGCCCCATAGAAGGTAGATAAAGCAAAACCCTAAACCCACAGGTTTTGGCTGGTAAATCCCAAGAACAGAATTGGGTTGTTCCCCACAGTGAGATGTTGCTCAAGGAGAAATACAAGGTTCCTGATATAATTCAGGCCATTGCCAAAGCACTTGGTTACCTAGTAAGCTCATTCTCTCCACCTCTCTCTCTCTCTTTCTCTCTTTCCTCTCTGTCTCTCTCTTAAATAATTTTAAGAGAGAACAGATTCAAGGCTGAGTCCATTTACTAGAGTGCATTGTAAATGCGAGGGACAATATATCACATGTAATGCCCTTTCTTTAAGCTCACATGTAAAGAGAAATTTTGCTAAGGGTTTTAAGATCAGACACAGGGTTTATCCATACTGGAGATAATTTGCTCTAAATGTAAAGTATGTGTGACAAAGGAAGAAACAATGGAGGTGGATGTGATCAACATAGATTGTATACATATATGAAACTCTCAGAGTAAATAAAATAATTACTCATTGGACTGCTTTCCAGACAGCAGCCTATAATGGAACATTGTTTCTTACGGACAAGGGCACTAGATAAATATACTTTCTCATCAATACTGTGAAAAAAGTTACTTACTCCTTTTAACTCTGAAGTTTCCATTGCTTCCTAGAGAAATGACTAAAAAAGTCAAAAGCAATGCCATTTCTTACCTTTTTGACTCATAAACACCTAGTGATTGAAGCCAAGTACATAGTTAATTTTTTTCTTTATTTATTCATGTGTTCAGATACATTTCGAATTAGTAATCTGATATTTGATATTCCCATAGATTTTTTTTATTATATTTTAAGATGATAATATTAAGTACCACCAACATCCAATTCTGGGAGGGACACCAACCAATTCTGTGAACTTCAGAAAACCTAACTTTCAGGTAGGAAAATAACTGCAGCAAGATTTAGAGAGTGTTCAAATCTTAAAATAAGTTGAGAACAAATCAGCCTATATTTGTACACGTGTCATCTCTGCTATTAACAATGATGTCACAACCTGCTTCCAGAGTTTCTCTGATTCGAAACCTACTTAGGATGGCCTAGATTTCTTGGGAACACCTCCTGGTGTGCTGGCTGGCCTTGCTGCCTCCACTAGAGCTTCAGCAAAGCCTGCTCTTCTCACTGGCCTGCCTGCCCAGAGGAATTTTCAGCACTTTGCAGAACAGCTGATGGAGATTCACCTGTTTTCAACACTCAATGCAGAGAGCTGTATGGAACACAACTTTCCTACTGGTATTAACCATTTGCCATTTAATTTTAAATCTGCCTTCTGGCCTTGAGGACCTGTCTAAAACTGTCACTAAGAACAAGGAGCATTATCAACCTCTTCTCAGCCTTCATCACAGTCAGCAGAAGGAGGTTCAGTGGATGCCATTCCTTTCATCATGTCTCCTCAAAATCCAGGCTGCCTTTCTTGGTTCCATTTTTCTACTTATTTGTCTATCAGAGCCCTCTTGTACAGGTTGTGATTTGTTAGAGCTCCAACTGCAGGCTTCGATTAGAAAGGGTTGAATAAAGTTAAAAGCCCTAATAACAGCCATCTGTCTGCTGTTAACATCTTTAGGCTCCAGGAGTGTTCAGAACTGGAAAGGTGAGGGGCCTAAAGGAGAAAGAAGATTTGTTGAATCCTTGTGGGTATGCCAGTTAAGCAAATTCAACCTCTGTGCTTCCTTCATAAATAAGATTGGCCACAGACATGCCTTCAACATTGCCACACACCAAGTACCACACTGCTTTTGTTCTCTCTCAGTACTACTTTTATTTCTTTAATCACCTTACATTTAGACCCAAAAGAACATTCATTTAATTTTACACATCACAATGGGCATGAGCTCTTTTATGACTATATATGCAGATGACTTTCAACTATAATCCTCCAATTATAGAGAGACAATTGGACCAAAGTACTTTTTCTTTCACTTGCAATTACACTGCTTGCATGACTTTCATTTTTAGTTAAGTCTTCAACACAATACCTATTTGCTTATTTTGTAAATGTGTGAAGGCTGTGCATATAAGAGTGTCTGTGCTCATAGGTGTGAATGGGGGTGCATGTGTGGCATGAAATGCTTGTGGAGGTCAAATTACAATGTTGCATTGTAGCCCTCACATTCTGCTTTTTTGTCCATTGGTGCATTTGTCAGATTAGCTGCTTTCTGAGTTTCCAGAGATTCTCCTGTTTCACTCCCCTCCACTTTTTCCTACAGGCATTATGATTATGCTTCTCCTACCATGTCTGGGGATCTGGTTTCAGATACTCACATTTGTATGACTAACAATTTAGCCAATGAGCCACCTCTCAAAGCCATAATGTATGTACAATATTTTGTCACTATTTCTGTCTGCTAAAAAACAATGAAAATTATGAATACCACTTCAGTCAAGTGTCCTTCAGAGAAACCCAATAAATTGTGTGTGTGTGTGTGTGTGTGTGTGTGTGTGTGTGTGTGTGTGTGTGTGTGTGTGTGTTTGGGAGAAGGTAAATGAAACAGAAAGAGAGAGAGAGAGAGAGAACATGTGCGCACGAGAGAGAAAGTTTCATTTTCATTTTAGGCCCTCATGATATGGAATTTTGATAAAGAGGAAATCTGTAGGGAAAGAAGGGCTGGAGAGGTAATTTTTTGTTGCCCTTTCTTGCTTAGAATGGTTAGACATTGGACAATTGAAGTTTTCATCTCTCAAGTGAGGCCATTCATGTTATGAAGGAAGTATATGTTTCTGGACTCAAAATCTACTAGTTTAATTATTAATATACTAGCAAAAACACCTTCAAAGACAGTTCTAGAATGAAGTCAGACAAAATATCTAATCAGTATGGCCCTGAAAAATTAATGTCATTACAGCCATGTCTATTTCAAAATTAAAAACAATGCACATTTACTATGATTCTGAATTATGGTATTTATTAAACTCTATTGTGCAGTTTTCTGTTAACTTCTAACATTGATAGAAACATTTCCAGCCACTTTGTATCTTATGGCTGTTTCAGCTCAATTCAACTAAATTAAACACATACCCACAAGCAAAGAATGGTAAATGCAGAGCTAATGTGTTTCATTATCAGAGAGAACATGTTTCATTTCATATACTTTTCAACATTTTCCTAAGTTGCAAAATGTATGAAAATATATATTGCCCCAAAACCTTACTCACGTAGACCTACTAAGTTTAGCTGAATCAAAAATTATATAATTTAGGAAGCATATCAGTTTCCCTTATGAGAATTTTTTCAAACACCTTATCTATTACTATTAATATTCAGTATTTATTTCACAACTTACATAAATTATAAAAGACAACATATTAACTACATTTATTATATATTTTATATAATGTTTATATTTTAATATATTTTATTTTATATATATTTTAAATGAAACTTTTATGTCTTTCTGCTCCAGAGTTACTTCACTTAGTATGATGTTTCTAATTCCATCGATTTTGTAGCAGATTTCATAGTTTGAATTTCTGTCAGTCTTTTCTTATTGTGCCATTTTTTTGTAGTGTGAGTGCTTACTCTGAGTCATTGCATGTGTTTGACTTGTGCTTTAACTTTTTAAGCTTATAGTTAAAAAACTGGCTTGAATCTCTCATGGGACTTTGGGCTATGTGGAACCGTATCAAGATTGATAAAAACTGCAAGATTTTTTTAGAGTTGGACAGAATGCATTTTACATCCTGAAACAGTTGTGCCTATGGCAGCCAGAGACAGAATGTGGTGACTTGAATCAGATGTCCCCCGCAAACCTCATAAGCATACCATGACACACATGCATCCCCATTCTCACCTATAAGCACAGACACTGATATGTGCACATCCTTCACACATTTCCAAAATAAGCAAATAATTATTGTATTGAAGAATTAACTAAATATGAAAGTCATGCAAGCTTCAGCCTTTACCCTTAAGCATCACATTCTCTCCCCTCCATTTCTGGAGAGGGGACAAAAGGAGATAACCCAATAAGAGATAACTGGTGGCAGTTAGGAAGGTGGAGCCTTGATGAAAGAAGTGTGTTGCTGGGGACAAGCCAACTTCTCCTTTTCAGATTTCAGCTACTGCTACTGTTTTCCATCTCCTGTTGCAGATGTAATACCCAGCCCCTGCTCGTGTCATGCTTTCCCCTGCCATCATGAAGCTTCCAAAAGAAAACCTTTCCTCCCATAAAGTGGCTTTGATAGGGTGATTTACCCTAGTAACTTCTCCACATTTTCACATATACCCAAAAGACTCTGTAACCTCTCACAGGTATGCTTACATGTTCAGGATCATTGCTGTTTTAAGCAGAACAGGTAGGGAAAAAAAACATAGTTTTCCATTACCTGATAACTGGATAATTCAGGTGTCTTTGATCAATATAAAAGATGCTGCCACTCATTGAACAATATCTAAGAAAAAGAGTAAGAATCAATGATTTTGGTTAAAGAACTTTGGAAAATGACCTTTGCTCATTTGAGATTCTTAGTTGGTGCAGTGACTTTTATAAGAAAATGTTCATTGTGCTGGGAAGATACTTTGGTGGTTAAAGGCCTTTGATCACAAGGCATTATGGTCCAGATTTGATTCCCCAGTATCTATACCTATGTAAACCCAGATACACCAAGTGGCACATACATCTGTACTTTGTTTATAGTACCAAGAAGCCCTTTTCTTTGTTCTCCCTCCCCCCCCCCCCCCCCCCCTCTCTCTCTCTCTCTCTCTCTCTCTCTCTCTCTCTCTCTCTCTCTCTCTCTCTCCCTCCTTTTTCTCTGCTTGTAAATAAATGAATAAAATAGTTAAAAATAAAAGAATAAAATATCCTTTAAAATCATTAATATATCATCTAAAATTATCATAACATATATCTAGGATTCTTGAAATTCTCTAGTTTTTTCTCAATCTACCCTTATGTTCTCCCTAATTCCAGAAACATACATCAAAGGTTTTCAGAATCTTATGTTTTACATTGCCCTCAGAATGTGTCAGATTTTTCTTCTAAATTATGTTTGTGCTTATTTTCTCAGTTAATTTAAACTAAGCATATAATCTGCCTTTATATCCTAAATATGTAATATCCAATACTTATCTCTCACACACTATGCATTCAAGATGCCAGCAAATGTTATTGATTTTACCTTTATAAGTATCTAAACTCTGACCTCTACTAACCAATCTCCCCACTGCAAACCAACTTTATACCCTCAGTATTTCTCATTCAGGTTACCGTGATAAATTTGCCCTCTTTGTAATTCAATCAAGAAAATTGACCCTAAAATACCAAGTGAGATTATATGACATCCCTCTTCTTGAAGGAATCCAATGACTTCTCATCCAAGAAGACTAAGTTTCAAGTCACTGTATGACCTACCTGATACTTCATCTCCTGAACCTCTCATTTCTACCAGTCTCCTGCTACAGGCCCCCTTGTTCCCACTGTACCATCAAGGTTCACTTTCCAGTTCATGCATTTTACTGTCTGACCAAATTGCTGCTTCACCCTCCTTTAGAGTTTAACTCACTCCATCATTTTCTTATTATTTTTGATCAAAATTATATATATATATATATATATATATTTCCACTGGTTATGCTTGAAGTAGTGCCTATACCACATTAATTCCTTGAAATCTTCTTATCCTGATTTTCCTCCTTCTTTTATTTCTCTGATGGCCACACAGTACTGCGTGGGAGCCTGGACATAAGGAAGCATTTGTCACTGATTGTCCTTTGTAATCTGAATTCATGTCTTCTGCTGAAAATGGTATCTTTATTTAATATTGTAAGATTGTTCATATTAAATTTCCAATACATATTTGATTGAGTAAAAACACAGAAACTAATAAAATATTTGAAAAAAATTCTGAGATCACATTGTGATTTAGTTGAACACTTTGTAGGAACTGATGAGAAATATTTGGCATCTCAATGTCAGTTGTATTTTATGTTACAGAGTTGTTGGAAAGAAACTTATTTTGAGTGTACTTTTTAAAAAATAAGTAGGTGTTCAAATAAAACCAAGAATCCATTTTGTGCTATCTACTGTGGTTTATGCAAGGAATAGCATTTAGATTTTTATGAGTAGAGCTCCAAGTGTTTGGGAGGGACTGGTTAGGAATGGCTACATAGCCCATCCTTGATATTGTCCAATATCAATGCCCTTTGAAAGTCTAATTCCAGATTTTCATGAATTGTGTGGTGTGCAGTTTCATGTTGACAGCTTCTTTTATTAATCATGCTAAACTGAGAGTAATGTAATTATTTATGAATATAAATAATGCCATTATAGGTATTTCCCACTCAAATGCCAATGTCCCTAAAGGGAGAGAATTTCCTATTATTCATATGAAAAATTATATATAACGAGCACAGCAATTATTCTGATGAGAGTAATTGAGCTTTCCATTCCTGTAATTAACAATGCATAACATTCTTGGCGATGTGCTTTCATGTTCATGGATAATTGTATTCATCTGGTAATTTTTAATGAATTTGATGACATGTATGCAGAAATTAATTGGCAATAAAACATGTAAATTTATTAGCTGAAGTCAGTTCAAGTGTATTAACTAAATGAATTTGCTATGCAAATATATTTAAAATATGTTAATGATTACCATTTTACCTAGAGGTAGGCCCATTCACCTTAATTTTTCAAAGAAATATTACTAAGTAAATATTGAATTAATTTCAGATAACTATAATTTCAAACATATAATTAAAGAAAAATAACAAATACATTAAAATGGCCCACCTTACTGGACATAGGGAAATATAACTATAATAGTGGTAAGATACATTCATATTCTATAATACAGTATAATGCCTAACTTACGGAGTGCAATGTATTGACCTACAGGATATAAAGGTGCCAATTGTTAATTTTACCAAATTTTCCAAGCAAAGAAGTAAAAAGTTTGGAAGAAATAAAAGTTATAAAATATCCCCAGTAAAGTTGCTAAACATATTCTAATGGGAAATGTGTATAATTTGAGTAAATAAATATGAAAATTAAAACATAAATTATTTAAATAGATCCATCAAACTTAATGATAAAGAAAATAAGAACTTACATTTGAAAAATGATAAAATATACTAAGAAAAATATCAGAATTATTGTTGTTCAATAATTTGAAATTCTTTGCTATGTATTGGTTGTTAAAAGACTGTTGAATGAAACTGTAGCAGGGTGAGGTGGGGTTTAAAATTTAGATAATGCCAAGAAAAAATTCCAATGCACCTCAAAACTTAAAGAGTGCCCAAATTCTTGTCTGCAAAGTTAAAGAATTAAAATCATATACAACCAGATATTAAGGCATAGTAGGAGAATTTATATAATTTAATTAAATTTATTTATTTATTTATTTATTTATTTATTTATTTAATGGGGGTTTATAGTTTCCAAGCACCAGTGTGGGGAGAACATGTGGGAGAGGTTTTAATAAAATTTGTGCTGCTCAGCTAAACAAGCAGAAGGAAAGATATCAGAGGGCTTCCCATCATGAGAAAAAAGAAAATTATATGTGGAGATCTTGAGTCCCCATCACGCCAGACCTTAGGCTGCAGGCCTTACCTGGAAAACGAAAGTCCTCCTTCTAGGATGCCAAATGGAAGAAGAGATAGAATTATCTGTTCGGTGATTATTTCCTGCCCCAGGTGAGTAAGGAGACAGGTGTTAGTTCATACCTGACCAATCAGTTTTAGTGCCTAGGTTTGAGCTCTAGCTAGACACCTCCCACTCAAGGGGAGGGCATCTTTGGAGTTTGCCTGAAACTGTCACAAAACTTTGGCTCTAGAGAGATGCAAACCCATACTCACCACAGCTGGGGGTTCAGAGGACAGACCAATCTATGATTGAACCAAAGCCTGTTTTGGTGAACCAATGAGTTCATTGGAGTTACTGAGCCAGGAGAGGGGTTACTTACAGGAAGATGAATGGCAAAAAGGCAGCTGCATCTTGCAAATGCCCACCTAGTGCCATCTTAGGGGATGACTCATGGATGTGCTCTGGAGCATAGTGCAGGCCTCTCAGGCCCTGAGCAGGAAGGAAATTCTCCACACACACACAGTTGTTCCCCTTTCCACAACCTAAGGGAGGGGTCTTACAACCTTTCCCCAAGCTAAATCCCCCTCATCGTGCCAGGAGAGATTGCTTCTTCGATTCAAAGAAAATTGCTACCCAGCATGGATCAGAGTCTACCCCTCAAGGTTTGTGCACTGCTTCTTAACCTTGGGAGGTGGTCCTGAGATCTTGGAAGATTCAGCAAATTTGACTGCCTCCTGGAATACGTCAGTTCAGAAGAGTTTGAGGAGTTTGCCTTAGAAAAAATACACATTAGAGAAACACTCCTAAATAATTTAACTTTCTTTTTAAAAATATTTCATTTATTTATTTGAGAGAGGGAGAGAGGGAGAGAGAGAGAGAGAGAGAGAGAGAGAGAGAGAGAGAGAGAGAGAGAGAGAGAGAGAGAGAGAGAGAGAGAGAGGAAGAAAGAGTGTATGGGTGGGCTGGGCCTCCTGCCACTGCCAAGAAACTCCAAAGGAATGCGCTACATTGTGCATCTGGGTTCTGGTTTCACATGGGTACTGGGGAATCAAACCAACACAATCTGGCTTTTCAAGCAAAGGACTTTAACCACTGAGCTATTTCTCCAAACCTTAATTTTCTAAGCTCACGTAACTTCTTTCAAATGATAGAGAATATCTTCTTTAATAGTTAGTGCTTTAAGCATGAACAAATCAAATTCCTATGAGTAAAATAAAAATAACTCTCATAGATGTGCATTTTCCTGTTATACTTAAATGCAGTACCTGTCCAAATTTCACATGTATATAATTGTCTGTCTACGTAAATGTGGGTGTTTATGCGTGTGCAAGTGTTGAAGATAAAAGCATCACCTTTGCTAATGACTTCACAGTCACCACAGGAAAGTTCTACTAGAACTGAAAGAGCTGAATGGAGAATATCCCTTTAAGGAATAAAGGGAAATTGGAAGGCCAGGTGAGGTCCAACAGAAGGCCTTGGAGCAACTGCTACCTGTGAAAGAAGGTAGGAAAATAACTAGTTAACAATCTTGAACTATGAACCAAATCTAAGAAAGTTTCAGAAAAGCAAAGCAGGAGTCCCCGAGTCATTGTTTCTCAGTTGAGGAGTCACAGTCCACAATAATGGGTTGGCAAACCCATCTCTACTGGGCTTAGGTACAGCAAGCCAGATAATGTTTGGCCCGGGACCAAAATTATGGGTGACTCCTGAGGAGAAGCAGCTGGGGCGATCATTCATTTCGTTTCCTATAGCAGGCTTCCTTGGAGGGGAACCAAAGAGCTCTTTATTAATAGCTATCAGAAAATAAAATTTTAAATGAGAAATTTTATGATGGTCATTTAGTTAAAGGAGGATTAATAAAAAAGTCAATTATCTCATGACATCAGACAATCCCCACATTTGATATTTTGGCTTATAATAAAACTATTACATGGGCACGTGTAAAGTCTATCATGTCAGTCTAGACTGGAATATATAAGAAATTCCTTTATTTTATTTTATTCATTTTCAAGCAGAGAAATACAGAGAAAGAGAGAGAGAGAGAGAGAGAGAGAGAGAGAGAGAGAGAGAGAGAGAGAGAGAGAGAGAGAGAGAGAGAGAGAGCACCAGGGCCACCACCTTGTGGGTCTGGCATAAGTCAGTCCTGGGGAATTGAACTCGGGGCCTTAGGCCCTGGAGGTAAGTGCCTTAGCCGCTGAGCCATCTCTCCAGCCCAATAAGAAATTCCTTTCTTGTCTGCTGGGACATGATGCAAGTCTTGGGAGATTAGGAGAACAGATGGGAAGCAGTAGGCTTTGGTCTCTGTTTCTCTCTCTGTCTCTATCTGTCTCTGTGTCTGTCTTTCTCTGTCTCTGTCTGTCTGTCTGTCTGTCTGTCTGTCTCTCTCTCTCTCTCTCTCTCTCTCTCTCTCTCTCTCTCTCTCACACACACACACACACACACACACACACACACAAAATCATGCAAACACATACAAGTCCCATGCTGTTCGTCTCTAACTTTTGTTCTGTCCTAGGAGCCCACTCAAGTATCTCTAGTTTCTCTGAAGGGCAGCCTACATTATTGAGAGGACTCTTTACATGAAAGTCAAAAGGAACAGAACTGGGAACAAGAACATTTGCTTCAGCTTTGTTGAAATTAATCCTGGAGCTGCTTTCTAACATTTTTTAACCATTTATCCTGTCTTATTCGATACCTGCTTTGTGACTTAAGAGCCTACATCAGACATAGAGACAAAGCCTTACAGAGATTACAAATCTGTACCTTTAATTGCAACAAACCAATTTCTTGTAACAGAAATAAATGTCACATGTCCAAGCGGGTTGGTTAACTTCTCTAGTAGATGGTAGCTAAGGTGGGGAAGGTGTGGTTTGCCAAAATGTTCTATTATAAAATAAAAGATATATTAAATTTTGGGACAAAAAATCAGAGATGTTGAGTCTGAAATATTTCCCTTCTTATGTTGTATGTGTATATATGTGTATGAGTGTGTGTATAAGAGAGCGAGAGAGAGACAGAGAGACAGAGAGAGAGGGGAGTATATGCTGTGTGGTGTATGTATGTATATGGGCACATGTGTTTGTGTGCAGATATATGAGCTCTGGGCACATGTATGTAGCTTTCAGGGGACAATATTGGTCAGAAGTCCTCTATCTCTGAACCTCATTGGTTCTTTGAAGCAAGTCTCACACTGGACCCGGTGCTGTTGTTTTTAGTCAGACTAACTGACCAGCAATCCCCAGCGATTATCCTGTCTCAGATCCCCTTAGAACTGGTGTTTCAGGTGTGCATGGCCATGCCTCCATGACTAGTTGATTATTTGAGTCCTAGGTAGCCAACCTGGGCTGACTCAGGACTTCTCAGTCAAGCCCTCATGCTTACATAACAAGCACTATTACTCACTATGTCCTTTCCTCAGACTCTTACATATATTTAATAGTTTCATATTTTGTCGTAAGAATTTTATTTGTCATTTTCACTCTTAAAATGCTTAGTTTTTGGCAAATAATTAATAAAAAATTGACTAGAAAATTCAAAGAGTGTGGAGACATCAAAATATTGAAGCCCACTGTCAGATGAAGGCATACTTCATTGACCACCACATATACTGCATTTTCATCATATTTAACCTTCCTAAAAATGGACATGGTGGGCTGGAGAAATGGCTCAGCAGCAAAGAGCACTTCGTGTGCAAGTATGAGGGACTTGGGTCTCAAAGACCACTTGAGTTCCACTGGCAGAACCAACACAAACAGCTATGTATGGTCATGCACATCTGTAACAGAAGTCTTGTGGGGAGCAGAGACCTGAGAATTGCTAGGGTTAGTAAGAGAAAAAAAAAACTATGTCTACACACACACACACACACACACACACACACACACACACACACACACACACAAAACACACACAAAACACACACACACACAAACACACACACACATATATGTATCAATTCCAGGATCAGGAAAAGACTCCTTTTCAATTAATAAAAGGCAGAAGGGTGATGAAAGGAAATGCTTGATTTCTGCTCTGTCCACTACAGATGACAGCACCTGCTGCAGACAAGTGCACAGGATGTCACGTAGCACATGAGTGTGTACACATCACAGACTATGCACACATGCAAAAACACCAGGAGGCCCTGTCACATTACACACACACACACACACACACACACACACACACCTGCAAAGAAAAGACTTGGTGTTTCTCTGCTAAAAAGATACTTATTACATTGATAGTATTTCCTAAACTATACTAGCAAAGAAATACCAAATATCCATTGAATCCTGGAAGTTTCCTTCTGTCTTTGTATTTAAAGGACATTTTAAAATCCAAAGTAGACATAAAGGAAAAACATCTGATTTATCTTTTAGATCAAATACTTCAAGACTTATGATTAGATTTTCCCTATGGAGTATCTTCCCTATGTTAATTAGGGAAGAGGCAAGTTATATTTTAGAGTGCTGCATAATTTTCATAATAAATATTCCTCAGTCTAATGTTTAGAAATGAAAGCTTAGAGAATACCTTGCTGGAGGGCACAAAGTCAGACCCTCATCCATCTCACATGCCACTTCACGTCACTTTCAGAAGTCATCAGAGTGCATTTCAGCTTCTTAGGTTTTTGCATATATTCACTTAGTGTTTGTACTACCTCCAAGGTCACCTGGTTTGCACAATTCTCTAGAAATGGAGGCTTGTTTCTTACAAAGTCATTTTACCAGCAGGCATTATAGTAAGTCTTCTTAGCACAGGGTGCTGGACAGGTGCAAAAATAATAAAGGGACATCTCTTGTTGGTATAGCTGTATATCCCTTATTAGATTCCTTAATTTCTTCCTTTTTCCTTCCCTCCATTTCTCAATCCCATCCATTTCCTTGTTGTCTGTCTTTCCCTTTCTCTCTCTTCCCTCTCCTCTCCTTTTTCTCTACCCCTACTTTCATGTCTTCCGTTCTTTGATGCCTAACGTTAGAATTTAGACTCATTCTAGGCATACACTTGACTGATTTCCTGTGTGATTTTTCATGCACATGGCTTTTAAGTCTGCATTTTTCTCAACATCTAGGTTCCAATGTATCACACCTGTCCCTTTGTCACCCTAGTTGATGATGTCAAAATGGAATACAGATGGTACCTACCCAACTAATTGCCCCTAGGAGATGTGACACAGAATTTCAAGTGTAATCTCTCCCTAAGTATCATTTCTTGTGGTAGCCTGAAGAACATTTTTTACCAATATTACCTTCAAGTCACTTTAAAAATCATAAGGGCTGTCTAGTGATTCTGAAAATACTCATTGCTGGACAGGACAGGATTCTAGTCTTGGGATGATCATTGTCCATGGACCGTTCTCTCTCAGCTCCATGGGTAATGGCTGATCTCTATGTCCACCACTACATTATTGCAGGGTCTTTTTAATTCTCATTCACCACTCCATCATCATTCCAAACTTTGCCTATTACTCACTAAACTTTTCTGTTTATGATACTTCATTGCTTCTCCAAACTAATTGACATTTAACTTAGTTGTTTTTATTAGTGATGTTATAAAATACCTGACAAAACTAGATA
>PVHP010020598.1:18321-30710 GCA_004024765.1 Zapus hudsonius | reverse complement strand
ATTTGAGGTCTTTTCTGTGAATGAAGACCTTACTGTACCCCAGGATTCCTCTATCTGTGAAATCACTTTTCTTATCTTTAAATATCAGAATGTTCCCTTTTAGAACTCTCATCCCCTGCTTCAAGCTCCATCTTCTGAAATAAAACAGAACAGTTCTGTACTTTCTTCTGTGGGAATTTTTTTAAAAATCATGTTGATCCTTTAATCTTCAGTTCTCTTCATAGACTCTGAGGTCTGAATTCTTTGTCAGACCTAGCTTTCATTATGTTTCTTAACATATGATGCTTTCAGACTAGAGAGAGGGCTCAGTGGGCAAGCATGCATGAGGACCTGAGTTCTGATTCCCAGCACCTATGTACAATGTCAGGCATGAGGGATGTGCCTGTAATCCCAATGCTGGGGAGGCAGAAACAGAATTCCTAACACTTCTTGATTAGTTTGTCCAGCCAAATTGGTAAGTTCCAGGTTCACTGAGAGACACAAGTCTTATAAAAATCAGATAGAGGAATACAAGAAGACACTCAGTGCTGCCCCTTGGCCTCCATATGTGTGCAAACACACATGCACGTGCACCCACACGCATGCATCTGTATGCATAAACATACACACACAAATATGATGAACAGACCTATTTTGTCAAATAAAATGTAATTTTGTTGGTTGTGGAAATTCTATCAATTGTGATGACAGCTAACTCTTCAGTGCCTATCAAGGTTTCTGGTTCAATACAGATTCAGTAAATATTATTGAGTAAATCAGCAAACGTCAACTATACCGCCTGGAGCAGTCTGTATCAGCTCATCTCAGACCACATCTTTCTGTCCTAACCACCAATCTCTTACTGCTGCTGCCTTTGCTGTGTGTGACCCCAGGACAAACCTGCCTGTTCTCTTCATCCTTTCTGAGCAGGAGGCCCTGGGTGTGAGTCTACTCTTGTGAGCACGCTAGGTAGCTGCTTTCCTGCATCGTCCATGCTCCAGGACTCTGAGAACCATCCCAGGCTGTACTGTCTCCCTGGACAACTGGACAGAAGTGGGGTCTTCTCTTAACCCAGAAAAATCTCTGAGGTCTGTGTCTTGCTCTCTATATTCATCTCACTCACTCACCCAGCTCCATCCTGCCCCTGCAGTATTCTGGGTCCTTGGAGAACCAGGTTCCTTTCTGTCTTGAGGCATTTGCATATGCTGTCTCCTCTATGTTAAAGGTCCTTCTTCCCCTTCTGCATTTCACTCAGTGACCCTTGAACGCATCTCCACTAGGGCATCATGTCCTCAGTAGAATCATTCCTGCTAGGATTAGTCCCAGACAAGGAGTGGTGTTGTTTATTTTTTTCTAGTACTGTACACCTTTCTTTTATTGAATCAATCATTGATTGTAACTATGCAGTGATTTATGTCCATGTATATGTTCATATTATGCCATCACATTTGTAAATATCCTTGATAGATGGATATGATGTAAAAGTATATACACACATATTTAACAATATGTGTAAGATGGATATCCTTATATAAGAAGATATCTACCTTTATTTACTCGTTCTTCCGTTCAAATACTATATGCTGAGTGTGATCTATGAGTTGGGCTCCATTCTAGTTGCTTTAGATATAGCAGTGAACAAACCATACACACATTACATTTGATAAGAGTAAGGAAAAAATAATTAAATGGTTTCTTTGAGGGTGATAAGTGCCAGGATGGGAAAAGGAAGATTTCAAATATGGTCTCCAGTGGGAGAGCTTGCAACTTTCAATAAGCGATTTGGGGATTATGGAGACTTCATTAAGAAGCTGACACTTGAGCAGAGACTTCAAGGAAATGAGGAGGCATTTTATGTAAGATCTCCTGGGAAGAGTATTCCAGAACAATGACAGGCAGGGAGGTGGGAGTATGTCCACCATTTGTGGGAGAGCTGGGGATAGTCGGAAAAGTGCCAGGGCAGCAGGCACTGTAGGCAGACAGGATGGAGACCACCATAAATAACATACATGTATACTCACATAGCTGCTGGGTATTTATTTATCAGAGGCAAACCTGGATATGTTTTTGTTTTTAGTCCTACATATATTTTATTGTCTAAATATATTAAACATATGAGAAAAGAGAGACGGTAGGCACTATTTGGGTGAAAATTTTTCAGTTGTATCTATGTATGCTATGAACATGTGTCTTTATATGTCCATTTAGCTATTGTGTGACTGAATGCACATATGACTTTATGAACCCCATGTGGCATCCTATATGCATATGTGCACGAATATTTACATATGCTTTACTAGAATGTATGCCCATGTTTAACAGATATGCATGTGTAATTAGCTCTGCATCATTTCAGATGATAGAAATTTTGGACATGTAATTAATTATGTGAGCTATTCATACATCCATGGGCTCTCTGTAGACACATTGCCCGTCATTCCTCTGATTGTTCTTCCTCTGGAGAAAGTTCCATCCCAAGGCAGAAGGCACTGGTGCTGAAGAAAGGCAGACAAGTTGCCAAGGTGGTCATAGTTCAAGAGATGGCAGACACCACAGCCCTAGCCATCTGACTCTGGAGAATACAGGGGTCCTGGGACATGAATACACCATCAGCCTGGATCCAGTGCTCACTGAGTTGGGAGGCAGAAATGCAGCTTAGTCATTGTGACCCCTACAATAGAATTTCTTTTCCTCATGCTTTTTCTTCAACTTGTTATAATCAAATAAATCATGGATTCATTTGTATTGTAATTTGAGATTTTTTTTCTTATAAAGCTTGGTGTATAGGGTGAGATGTGAAGCGTGGGTTTTATTTTTTCCATATTCCATACTTGCCAAAGGTGTAAACCTAAGACCAAGTTAATTAAAGTCAATGAGAATGTATTTTTTATTAAATTTTTCTCTCTATTGATTTTCCTCTCATATAAATAGTACAGACTTCTCAAAATCAAAAACATTGTAGAGCAAAGAAAAAGAATAGTCAGACTCCCAAGGTGACTTACAAACTCTAACACAGGACTTCAGCCATGGCTAGGATTTCAGACGTAGCTAACTAAGCTAGCAAGGCCATGAAAATCCAGTTCAGCTAAGGTTAGACAGACCCAGCCATGTGCCTGCTAAGGTCGTGAGGCCATATTCCCAAATTTGTTAGGTTTATAAATGTTGTGTTGTTCTCTTCACATTGCAAACATGGGTGTGGACCACTGCAACCACCTTGCAGTTTCTCCATGAAATGGACACATCTTTCCCGGGAATAATTCTAATGATATCATTTGTAGACCAAGTCTTCAATGGCTTCCTCCAACCAAGGATCAGTAAATAATAGTCCATACCGCAAATCTAACCTGCTGTACATTTTTGTAAATAAAGTTTTATTGGAACACAGTCATACTTATTTGTTCATGTATTTCCTACTACTGCTTTTCAATTGTAATCGCAGACTTGAATAGTTGTGGGAACTTTATGTGTAGCCAGAAATATTTATTATCTGGCCTTTTAAAAAAAGACCATGTGTAGAGTGAGTCATGGTGGCACACACCTCTAATCCCAGCACTCCAGAGGCAAAGGTAGGAGGAGCGCCATGACTTCAAGGCTACCCTGAGACTACATAGTGAATTCCAGGTCAGCTGGTAGAGTGAGACCCTACCTTGGAAAAAAAAATAGTGTGTCAATCCCCAGTCTAAACCATTAAATAAGAATGATGATATCAGTCTAGCATTTAAGACATTCAAGACAGTGAGCAAAAGTTCCCATTTTAGTTTCCAGAGACCTTAGTATCACCACGATAGAGCCAATCTGGACTGTTTGATGTACCCCAAGTATCCACCGGAGGGACTAGACTGACCTGTGCCCTCTGCTCTTCTTCAGGAAATAGTACTAGACTTTTCCTTTGAGAAACTGCTGCTCTTTAACCTCTTCATGCTTCTCGGGGGAGCTAACCACACCCCACTCTGCCCACTCCGAGTCCCAGGCAAGATCACATAGCAAGATCCAGCAATCCAAGCAACGATTGCTTTCTCCATATCATGAGTGATGCTGAAATCAACACACAGCCAAAGCTAGTCCAAGAAGGCATCATTTTGGGCTTTTTGTTGGCACTGTTGGGAATAAGAAAGTCTTGTTACTACCAGGTTGTCGTGTCTGTCAACTTGAACTCAGCACTAGGAAAGACTACCTTGAGAATGGAGCCAATCCAAAGAGAAGCAGTCAATTCACAGAGGAAGCAAATGACTCTGAATCTAATGACATGCTTTTAGGTGCCTGGTTCAAGCTTTACCTGAAACTCCATTACTTATTATTATAGTCTGCTTTCTCATTGCTGGCAGAAAGAACCCAACCAAAGCTGCTTGTGGGGGAAAGGGTTTATTTTTGCTTAGAGCTCGAGGGGAAGCTCCATGATGGCAGGGAAAGCAATGGCATGAGCAGAGGCTGGACATCACCTCCTGGCCTAGGTCAAATGGACAACAGCAGCAGGAGAGTTGCCAAACACTAGCAAGGGGGGACTGGAAGTCCACCCCCAATAGCACACTGCCTCTAGGAGGATACAATTCCCAAACTGCCACCGGCTATGGACCTAGCACTCAGAACACTTAAGTTTATGGAGGACACCTGAATCAAATCAACACACTTATATACATATACTTTCTTTTTTGTGTTTTGAGACAATTTGAATGACCTTCTGTCGCTTGCAATAGAAACAGTACTAATGTCACCCTGTCTCCTGGTTACACATCTGCATGCCACTGCTCTATCTCCTCCCCAACCCTCAGTACCTTCTCCTACTTCTCCCAGACCACACCTTGTGAAAGGAATCCTTCACAAACATTCATGTCAGTCCTGCTCAAAGATCATGCTAACCTCTGTATCGTTTGAGCTGTCATCCATGTGCTGCTACAGCAAGAACCAGACCAGATTTCACTCAGCTCAAACTTCTCTTCTCCTAGCCATGCAACGATGTATAAACCCTTTCATTTTTGCCATCACTCCATATTTTATTTCTTCTTTCTATCATTGGGGGGTTATACCTTATACTAAGTGCATTAAAATATGTAGTAAATAAATAAATAGTTGATGCGATAAGAATGATTCTTTTAATAATTGTGCTGGGAAAGAGGGTGCTGCTGAGATAGAAAATGCTAAAGAATAGAGTGTGCTTTTATATGGCCTTATAAAATTACCTCTGATTTTAATAGTGTTAAACTAAGAATGTCACAAGAGTAATGCAAAGAGCTCTCGTGTGTGCACTTTACACAAATTTTCCCATCACTAATCTTTGTCTGTTTGGGGGGCTTCTTCTTCAAGACACACACACACACACACAAACACACACACACACACACACACACACACATATTTGCTCTTGTCTGTTCTTCTCTTAGATGCAATATTCCAGAAGCTTCCTCCAGTACAAACCCCATGTACTCATCTACCTTAGATGACCCATTTCAGTATGACATCGCCCTTTGATCCATGAGCCCCACTCAGTTTCTTGTTCTTGTTCTTCTTGTTCTTCTTGTTCTTCTTGTTCTTCTTGTTCTTCTTGTTCTTCTTGTTCTTGTTCTTCTTGTTCTTGTTCTTCTTCTTCTTCTTCTTCTTCTTCTTCTTCTTCTTCTTCTTCTCTCTCTCTCTCTCTCTCTCTCTCTCTCTCTCTCTCTTCTTTCTTTCTGGTCTGGGGTCCAATGTCGCATCATTCACACTACGTAGCTGTCATGTCTTGAACTCCTCCCTCTTTTCAGTCACTCTGAAATGTGACAGTGGTAGATGGCATATTTTTAATGACTGTTGCATCACTTTGAGCATAAAACCTAACAAAAACAACTTAAGAGAGGAAAGCTTCAACTTGGTTCTTGGTTTCAAAGGGTTTTATTCCCTCATGTCAGGGAAGGCATGGCGTAACAGCTCAAGGCTGCTGAGATGTGTGGTAGAGGTTCTCCTATCATGGTGGACCAGGAAGTGGGGAAAAAAGACAGGAAGTAGGCAGGGATAACATACTCCGAAGGAGCCACACCCAGTTACCTACCTTCTTCAGGTAAGCCACACTTCCTGAGATTTCCAGTCCTCCAGAAATAGTACCAGCAACTGGGGACCAAGCATTCCAGACATGAGCCCATGGGGAACCAGTTCCTATTCACTCTTAATAACCTTTCAACCTGGGCCTACCTCAGGTCTCCTCATCACCAAACTCAGGGCGTGTGTTCTCAGCAGAACTACTAGAGAAGTAAATGCCCATTCCTCTTAGGAGGCCCGAACATCACTATTGGAGTCCTAGTAAAGGCAAACCTTGAACCCTTGAGTTATTTGCATCTCACGAGGTTTCTCCACTGTAGAGTCACCAATTTTGTCAATGTGTATGATATCTGCAGGATGCTATAGATTAACCAGTTCACTGAACTTCAGCAAACTATTACCCACTTGCTTTGACATCCATTAATAATTCTCCTATGAAACAGCTATGATAGCTGTCAAATGATGGTTTTCTATCTTCATCATTCCCCTACATCTAGTAGTTGGCATATCATTGGACAGAACAGTGCTCTCTCTCTCTCTCTCTCTCTCTCTCTCTCTCTCTCCTGCTCTCCCTCTTTTTCCCCTTCTCTCCCCCTCCCCTTTTTCTTTCTTCTGTATAGGTTTAAAGATTTCTATTTGGGGGAAGCAAGTGGTAAATTTGTCATAATCATTACTTATTTTGATGTTTAAACTGTCCTAGATTTGGCCAGTAGGAACCTCATCAAACTGAAATAGCTTTGATTGGTCCCTACAGTCTTTTAGGACCTTTCTTCCTTTCTGTTGCCAAAATACTCTGGGCTCTCCCTCACATTTTTCCTTCCCTAGCCTTGAAATTGACTCTTTTTCCATGAAGACCTTATTCCTCTCTAGTGAAGAATTCTATTTGGAAAGCAGACATAGGAGCCAGCTGTGCACATGGTTATGAGGATGCCATTGTGCCTAGGTTTCTTCAGTAAATAGTGATAAGAAACATACAAATGTGTATAAACACACCAACACACAGGCACATACATACACACATACATACGCATCTCTGCTCACTTTTACGTCTATGTATGCTGGGGTTCGAATGTGAAATGTCCCTCACAGGCTCATGTATTTGAGAACTTGATCCCCAGATGGTGGGACCCTGGATGAAGCCTTTAGGAGATGGAGTCTTGCTGGAGGAGGTGAGTCACTGTGGGTGGGCCTTGGGGTTTTATATCCCAGCCCCACTTCCTGTTCTCACCTTCTGCTTCTTGGCTATAGGTGTAATGTGGCCAGTCACTTCCTGCTGTCACATCTCCCCTGGAGTCCCTGGATCTCTAAACCAAAATACATTCTTTCTTCTTTGAGATACTTCTCGTTAGGCACTTGGTCAACAAGAAAAGTAACTAATACAGTGTGCATGCATATATTTTAAAGCAAGTCTAGGAGTTTCTTCTGTACATGCTATTGTTAGCTAATAATTTGGGTTTATTTCTATATTTCCCTTTCCATGTTTCTAAAGTCCTTCTTTAATTATGTTCAATATTGACTAATTTTTAAAAAAAATATTTTATTTATTTATTTGAGAAAGAGGGAGAGAGAGAGAGAGAGAGAGAGAGAGAGAGAGAGAGAGAGAGAGAGAGAGAGAGAATGGGCCCTCCAGGGCCTCCAGCCACTGCAAACGAACTCCAGACACATGTGCCCTCTTATACATCTGGCTTTATATGGGTACTGGGGAATTGATCTCCGGTCCTTCTGTGTTGCAGGCAAACACCTTAACCGCTAGGCCATTTCTTCAGCCCAATATTGACTAATTTTAACACTTTAAAACAATTTTAAAAAGCTTCAAGTGTAGTTTCTTTCTTTCTTTGAATTCACCAGACAGCTGTGAGTGTGCCCAAACTAGGGTTCAGTCAGTGCTGTCCTTTGATGCCTGGCTTAGGGAAAAATTTAATTTTGGCAAAGTAACTATTGACTAAGGGAACTTCAGGCTATCGGGAGGCTGTCTGTAGTCGTAACCAGCAAGAATGCCCTTTACCTGACCTTGTTGACTTCTTAAAATGAGGAATAAACATGGAGTCTTCACATCTTGCTAGGGTTCTCCAACGACAGACACAACATAATTCAAAGGGCAATCATTGCAATGTGTGGGGGTCATTTTTCCCATGTGTCATGTTCCACCATAGATGGAGACTTTTGAGGGTCACCACTATTCTCAAACTTCTAACCAGCCATCAACCGCCTTATTTTTTATTTTTCTCTTACTTAAAAAAATGCATCATGACTGAAGGAATTCACATGAACCTGTCTAGTTATTTAATGCCGAGTGCCTTCAACTCTGGGATCAGAGGGGTTGTGCTTATCTAGGACAAAACAACAGACAACAAGCCTCTCCATAGATTGCGTTGTCTTTTCTTCGCTTTGCAACATCACAGAAAATGATGCTCTCTCCGGCTAAGTTCTTTCTTTTAGAAGGAGGAAATTGATTAGGTCCTAGGGGTTTCTATAAATGCATCAAGCAACTTTCTCAGCATCACCGGAAGCAGTAAGTGAAGAATCGGGACTCAATCAGAGAATGCTACCTTTCCCATTTACCTAGCAGCTGCTTTCTGGCCTCCCAATGCAGGTTTCTTACACCATGGTTATTCATGGCTGGCTGTACTCCAGTCCATTAAACTTAGAAACATACAGAGACACAATCTCTGCTTCAAGCCCTCCCTAAGATCATACAAATAGCCAAGATACGAGAACGTTTAGCAATCATCTTGTCAAAGTGCATAGTTTTCTACACAGGAAAACATTTTATAGAGGAAATTTATCCAAAGCCAGCACCATCTACTATGTTTTGCTTTCTCCCTTGGTGATTTGTCCTCTTGCCTTTAGAAACTCTGTGTGTGTGTGTGTGTGTGTGTGTGTGTGTGTGTGCGCGCGCGCGCGTTGCACACATGGGTGAATGCATACTGGGGGGATGCATAGGTATATGCAGATTTGAGAACACGTGAGTATGTGTGCATGTAGAGGTCAGAGGTCAACATCAGATGTCTTCCTCAGTCACTCTCTTCCTGAGTTGGTTGTTTTTTGGGGTTTTAGTGGGTTTTTTGTTTGTTTGTTTGAGGTTTTTGTTTGTTTGTTTTGGGTTTTTTTTTGGGGTGGGAGTTGAGGTAGGGTCTTGCTGGCCTGGAATTAACTATGTAGTTTCAGGGTGGCTTTGAACTCACAGCAATCTTCCTGCCTCTGCCTCCCAAGCTGAGTGCTGGGATTAAAGGCTCTCTCTTGAGTTTTTGAGACAAGGTCTCTTGCTGAACCTAGGGTTCCCCAGTTCTGGGATTACAGGCATGCACTCCCTCACCGTGGGTGCTGGGATCTGCACTCAGGTCCTCATGTTTGCATGGTAAGCGCTTTCCCCACTGAGCCATGTCTCCAACCCAGAAGTTCTGGTTAGTGGTTAGCTCTGGATTGACATTTCAAGATAGCACACCTCTTCCAAATAATTTTTAACTAATATGAGACAACAAGATTTCTTTCTTTCCCTCGGTTCCACACGGCTCACCTGGTGTCCTGGGAAGTGCATTAAAATGCCTGCAATCCTGGCTCTGCTCTTAACCATCAGAGTAACTTGGAGTAGGTCCCTTGGTCGCTCTGACCCTTCAGCTCATCATTTTTGAAATGGATCAGGTTAAAGTGCCCATGCATTCAACAAGCAAGTATTTTAAGAATAGGAATTCCCCTCTGTCTAACATATGACCTTCAGTAAATTATCAAACCTGTGTGTAACTCCATTTTCTCATGTGTATAGTGAGGAATCACAAAAGTGCTCACTTCATTGGTTTTTTGTGAAGACTAAATATATGCCTATGTCAAGCACTTATAAGAGTTACTGGCACATAGTTATTAAATTTTTCTTATTAGTTTATTATCACTATAATTCTTTTTGCTATTATTTCCCTGTATCTAGTTTTGACTTGGGCTGTTTTCTCTACTTCCATTGATCTTTATTTTCCTCTCATTTGTTAAGTCCAAGTTCTACCTGTCCATCAGAGCCCAGCTCAAATGCTTTTCCAACGAGCCCTCTTATTTAAGCCGGCTTCTTTCCTGAGATTTCAGCTGTACTGCTGACATCACCATTTCACGTGGATATCATGCATATGCATGGATGACATCACCCTCTGAGAGATTTCACCTGGCTCATCTTTTAATACATGTGTCTGGCACAGAATCTAGTAACTCATAAGGAATTAAAATATATTAGTTGAATAGATGAGGTACAGCATTACTGAAATAGTAGATCTATATTGATTGCACTGACTTTACATCAATATAATCAAGAGATATTGTTTACTAAGTGTTGTTTATAAAACAGTGGATGGGGTCTGGAGAGATGGCTCAGCAGTTAATGCACTTGCCTACAATGCCTAACAACCCAGGTTCCATTCCCCAGTACCCACCTAAGCCAGATGCACAAAGTACATCTGCATGGATCTGGAGTTCATTTGCAGTGGCTAGAGGACCTGGCACACTCATTCTCTCTCTCTCTCTCTCTCTCTCTCTCTCTCTCTCTCTCTCTCTCTCCTCTTTTCTCTCTTCTCTCTATCTCTTCCTCCTTGCAAACAAATAAATAGATATTTCCCTTTCTTACATGCATTATTAATTTCAGTCAACAGAGCTGGAGACTTTCTTTTCTGTTTTTATGTTCATCTTAATCAATGATTTCTTTCCACCCAGGAGACCCCTCAATAAATTATCACAGCTGCTAAGAGGTAGCATATTGGAAAGAGCAATGTTCTAAGTGACAGTAGACATGGGTCTTAGGCGGAACTGGATCAAATGTGCATGAGGTTGAATAACCTGCTTTATACCTCTGGGTTTTGTTTTTAAGAGCTGAGAATAGGAGAATACCATACAGCTCTTTTTTTAAAATGTGTTTTATTTATTTATGAGAGAGAGGGGAAAGAGACAGGGAGGGAGGGAGGGAAGGAGGGATGGATGGAGAGAGGGAGGGAGGGAAGGAGGGAGAGAATGAGCACACCCAGGGCCTCTAGCCACTTAAAATGATCTCCAGACACAGCACCACTTTGTACATCTGGCTATATGTGGGCTCTGAGGAATCATCCCAGCAGGCAGGCTTTGCACACAAGTGTATTTAACCACTGAGCCATCTCCTCAAGCCCATCTCTGAGTTTTAATTTCCCCATCTTTAAAATGGAAGCAGTTATATAAAAATATGAGGTGAATTTGGAGATCTTTAGATCAACTTGCCAATATTTAATATTAGATTCAATATTAGATTGCCACCAAAATGTTACTTGATTTGCTAGACCGAAGTTTGTAATAAGTGATGACATCTTAAAGGGGTCTGGAAAGCAGCTTGTGAACCCATTGGTTTTCATGATGCCTTGAAAAGGCAGGACTTTGCCTGCAATGTTAGGAGACAGAATCAACAACTTTGTATAAACTCTGCTGTCAGCCACAGGATTCCAAAAGCTCACCCTGGCATCCCTCGGTGGTTGGAAACTCCTTGTACAATTCACCTCACACTACTGCCATTAGTCAAACCTGTTTGGTTACAAGTGACAGACATGTAAGTCTTCAGGTTTAAAGGAAGCAGGTACCTACAGCTGAGCTTCCAGAATAGACGAGAGTAGAAAGTAATAAGCAACAAGAAGCTCCGCTGCCTGGTGCCTGTCACCTTCATACACTTGGCCTTGCTCCCTCCATCTTCAGGGGGCTTGGCTGATCCTGACAGCTTCATCTTCCTCTTTGCCACCAAAGACAGAATGTCTGTTATCTTGTTCCCATTTTGGGAACAACTCTGGCCTTCCTTTGGACATGCCCACACCCCTCAACCATCCATCCATGAAGAAGGAGCGCTCTGATCAAACGGTCCTACCACTGCAGCTCTGGTTAAAAGGAGGAGCCATTCTCTACAAAGAGATGGTACCCCATGAGTCTGGTGAAAGTCACGAGGGTCAATCCATCTGGGCCCCTGCACTGTTCCATAGGGTAGGTGTACATAAGAAGGGGTTGTGAGACAGTCAGCTACATGGAATGGAATTCATGAAATGTGTCGCAGTTCTGCCACCAACTACATGTGTGTGTTGGACATGTCATTCATTGTTTTGCTTTCTGGTTACTAAAAGTGACTCATGGCTCACCTTCATTAGAGCTCTTTGAGATCAGATGGCAGAATTTTTTGTTTCTTTGTTTTATTGTTATTGCTGTTGGTTTTTGGTTGAGATAGGGTCTCTGTAAGGATGACCTCAAAGTCACTGTGTAACTGAGAATGACCTTTGAACTTCGGATTCTCCGGCCTTCACCTCCCAAGTGCAAAGATTACAGGTGTGCACTACCACACTTGGTTTATGTAGTGCTTGGGAACCCAAAACTTCTGCATGCTAGACAAACACACTATTATCTGAATTCAGCCGTGGTGTGGGAGA
>PVHP010020598.1:0-18221 GCA_004024765.1 Zapus hudsonius | reverse complement strand
AGTATTTAGTGTTGTAATTTTTTCCTTTTCAGTAGTGACAGGAATTGAATCCAGGGACTAATGTATGCAAAGCAAATGCTTTCTTACTGAGCTATACTTCCAGACTTTTGTATAAAAATTAATATGTGGCTGTGCATGGTGATTCACACCTTTAATCCCAGCACTTGGGAGGCAGAGGTAGGAGGATTTCCTCCAGTACAAAGCCACTCAGAGACTACATACTGTATTCTTGGTCAGCCTGGGCTAGAATGAGATCCTACCTTGGGAAAAAAAAGTGAATATGCAAGAAAGAGTTTTAATGTGGCTTATTGAGATGCTTAGAACAAACAAGATTTTTTAAAATATTTTATTTATTCATTTTCACGTAGAGAGAAAGAGGAGAGAGAGAGAGAGAGAGAGAGAGAGAGAGAGAGAGAGAGAGAGAGGAACAAACAAGATTTTTAATGATGAAAAGAATCTAAATAGAATGAAAGATAAAGCCAAGTGCATATAATAAAATATTATTAGAAAGTAACATTAATGCTTTTGCCTTTAAACATCTTAAAAGTTAGAGCAAAGATGGGAGATAGGAAAACAACCTGTAATTAGGGTTGCCAGATAGAGGGAAAAAATAACAATAATAATAAAATAATAGGAAGCCTAATTAAATTTGAATTTCTAATAAAATGAATATTTTAATATTCTATTTTGTGTTATATGGGAAATAACATAGTAAAAATTATTACTTATTAAAACATCACCTGTATCTACATGTCCTAAATCTCATCCTGCAACACTGTCTATAATTAGACCTTCCATGCCCAAAATAGAAGAAGCAAATCATTTTCTCAGGTACGGTTGCTTTTTACAGTAGCAGATTTCTCCAGGGATCCTAGTAAATGGGTAATGAGGTACTTAGCGATGCTTGATTAGCTGAGCACCCCTAGACTCATGGCATTGGTTATCCCATCTGTACAATGAAGGAGTTTGACTCAGTGATCTACAAAGTCTCCTCCCTGCACCAATCAGTGCCCTGTGATGGTTGAACTGTGATTTTTTTTCCCCATGCTCTGGCATTGAATTGTGATGCTGCCAAACAAAGGCTGGCAACTCTCACTGAGCTGGACCTTGTGTGAGTGTGTTGTGTGTGTTTGTGTGTGTGTGTGGCGTGAGTGTTGTGTGTGTGTGTTCTGTGTGGGTTGTGTGTGTTGCGAGTGTGTTGTGTATCTGTGTGTTATTAGTGTTGTGTCTGTGTTCTGTGTGTGTTGTGTGTGTGTCCATGTGTCTGTGTGTTGTGTTGTGTATGTGTGTGTGTGTATGTGTGTCTCCGTGTGTTGATCAATGTCACTGTCAGGCATCTTCTCCAATCATCCTGTGCCTCACTTTTTGAGACAATGCTTCTCACTGAAGCTGGAGCTCACCAGTTTGGCTAGACTAGCCAGCAAGTCCCCAGTAATTGGTTGATGTCTGTCTGCCCTAGAGAGCTTAACCCAGCAGTCTGACAGCTGTGTGCAAGTTCCTAAATATTCCACACCCTCCCCTACATAGTTTTGAGCCTTCTCCCCCTCCTCTTCAAGACCAAGATCAAGAGACACCACTTCTGGAGAGTCTGTCCTCGTTCCTTCAAGAAAGCAGGTGAGATGTGCCCAGTGGTGAAATAGTGAGATGACTGTTATGGGGACAACAAGCTCCTGTCTGATTGAATCTGAAGCCGGTTCCCTAAAGAGATTCATGCCTGGTACTCTAACCCTAGTCAAAGCCCGACCATGGCTGGCAGGGGGAAATCATAGATCTTAGAGAGAAACTATTACGACTATTTTGCTAAGTGGACAGGTTGTCAAACCGCCTTCTAAACATTTATGTTTATACCCATAGATTAGTGCTATTCTCACCCTTCCTTGCTCAGAGTAACTTCTTTTGCAGTGGTGGTGGTGACTGCAAAGATTCGTGACTGATCAAAGTGCTGAGAATAAGTGACTGTTGAGTGCTCAGCCTAAGTGGAGCATCTGTATCCCTGCTCCAAGGCTCAGGGAACATCATGAAAGAGGAATTGGAAAGGATGTTAGAGCCAGAGGACCCATCCAAGAAGTCTTGTCTTCTGGACACAGCACTAACCACTGCATTCCAGAGCTCACAGAAGCAGTGATTACCTGTATAAGATTGAACCCATCAACATTCCATCATGGATGGAGGAGGAACCCATGATGTCCCAACCCTCCACGAGGAACTATGGTCAGTTAATGCTCCTGGGAGACAGGGAGTCATTTTCTTTGGTGGTATCGCCACTGGTAAGCTGCCCGAGCTTCAGTGAATAACCCCAAACCATGTTCATGCAAGAAACCCTCATTAAACTCAGTGGGTCGCAGAAGAAAGAATGAATAAATGAGAGAAAAGATGGAAGAAGGAAGGAAAGAAAGGAGGGATGAAGAAAACAAGAGAAGGAAGGAAGGAAGAAAGAAAGGAAGGATGGATGGAAGGAAGGAAGGTAGGTAGGAAGGGAGGGAGGGAGGGAGGAAGGAAGGAAGAAGGGAGGGAGGGAGGGAGACAGGCAGGTATTGCCAATCATCTGTGAATGCCTGCAGCTATCATTAAGATTCTCAACTGGTGCATCTTTCATCTAGTAAATCAGAGTTTTTATAGGAAAGCATATTGGCCATTTTGTTCTCTTTCTTAGGTGCCTTGAGCATGTAATGTAGCACCTACTATAAAGCTAGAGATCGATCACTATTTGTTGAGGGAACAAAAGAGAAAAAAGAAGAAGAAAGCATGAAGATAGGAAGGAAAAGAAGAAGGAAGAGTATTCATATTTGTCAATGCTCCCCAGAAAAGCAGGACCAGTGTGTGAGTGGGTGGGGGGAACACATCAATAAGCAAAAAGAGAGAAAAAGTGATTTGTTATAAAGTCTAGTCTCATGTTGACTATGGAGACTGAAAGTCCAACTATCTGCCCTCAGGAAGCTTGAGAAGCAGGCAAGTGATGGACTAAGATTCCAGAGCACCAAGGGCAGGAGGTGGTCAGTACCTCAGCTCAAGCTGTCCCTCCATCTTTCTGATCCTCAAGAGGCCTCAACAGAGAGGACTGTACCCACTCACCTTGGAGAGGGCAGTGTGTGTCCCTCAGCCTGCTAAGCTCTTCTGGAAACACCCTGGTGCACACACACCTGGAAACTGTGCATCAGAAGATATCTGTACACACCAAGATCCACTGAAGTGGACACATCACATAACCCATCACAACATTCTTTGCTCTCTCCAGAAGGAAGGAAATCCATTGAAGCTTTATTCGTGTCTATTTTGTTCTCCTGGAGAAGAGTTTCATTTCATTTGTTTGGGGGCTGGATGCATAATTAATTGTAATAAAGCTTAATTACTCTTTAATGCCAAAACATTAGAATCATGGCTTCTAATTGTCTGACTGTGTCTCAAGGTCAGAATCAAGGCCAAAGGAAATGCAACATTGTCTATCTCAGCTTCTCTGATCTGCCTCTTCTCTGTTTTCAGAGAACAAACTGGGCTCAGCTAGCCACACACAATGTAAGAATAACTACTATTAAAGCAAGTTAGCAGTGCCATCCACTTGCCTGTCTAGTCAACCCACCACCTGCTGCCAACTGTCCTTCCCAAATATTTGTCATGTCTGTTTCCTCCCTTCTAACCACCCTGTGACTGCACAGGACCAAACTAAGCCTCTCTCGTTGGCATCGTTACCACAGCTTCTTGCTCATCCACCAGCCCCAGATCCATGCTCTGTGCAGCCACCAGAACGAGCTTCCCAAACTCTGTCAGAAAGTGCTTGGTTGTCTTTACTAGTTTCCTTCTGTTTGAACCAAGAGGAACTAGTTTCTCTGTGCATGATGCTAATCAGATTGGATGACCATCCAACCTAAAGAATTCCTTTCAAACATGTCCAAATAAGGTCCAAATAAGGTCACAGTCTGTGATGCTGGGGATTAAGAGAGTCGCATATGAACTTTGGGAGGGCACAGTTCAGCCCATAGCATCACACTTCAGTCTCTTTCATACTTCCAGGCCATTGCACATATTGGTCCATTTGTTTGGAATTCTTAGTCCATAAACCATAACTTGCACAAGTGTAATTTACTCATTAACACATTTCTTTTTTGCTGGATGCCTTTAATCCCTGCACTCAGGAGGCAGAGGTAGGAAGATAGCTGTGAGTTTGAAGCCAGCCTGAGAATACAGTGTGTTCAGCCAGGGCTAGAGTGAGACCCTACCTCAAAAAAAATTTTTTAAACCTTTTTTTCCAGGGCTGAGGATATAGCTCAGTGGTAGAGTACTTGCTGCCCATGCCTGAGGACCTGGGTTCAATCACCAATGTTACAAGAAACAGAAAACCAAACACTTCTTTTTCTTCTCTTTCTTGTCAACCATTGTCTTATTCTCATTTTTTATTATAACTCTTATTTCAGTGAAAGATATTTATCTGTTTCCATGTCTCCCCATCTATCCTTCAAGGTAGAGATGGTATGGTCTAATTTAGTTCCTGAAATATAGCAGTATATACTTAAATGTTTTGGAAAGCACTTGAGTCCCTATTGAGCATTCAAATTTAGCCAAATAAAGAGAATGGAGCCTGTGCAGAAAAGAGAAGCCAGATGGAGCATTGGTAAAGTGGTAGTAACTAAAGTAGTGCATTGGAGATCTAGGAATGTGCTTAGAAAGATAGGTAGAGACAAATCATGAGAGGGTTTGTGAGCTAAAGAATTTGGTCAGCATCTGGTCAGTTCATTCACACACACACACACACACACACACACATACACACACACACACACGTATTGATTCCTTAGCACATCATGTTACGTCTTTAGAAAGTTTTAAGAAAGTGAAGGACAAGGGAACATTGTTGACCATAATGCTGGCCTTGCCAGCAAAGTATTTTGGAAACAGGGAAATCACTGAAGCATCTGCCAAGTCAGGAATTCTAAGGAAATGGACCAGGACAGATATTATGAAGGTTAGCATAAAGGTTGAAAGAAGGAGAAAATCATATTAATGCTTAGAGGGTAAAGGTGGATAAATTGAATGTCTGATTATGGAAGAGCCGTAAGATGAATGAAAGAGAGAACATAAGTCCCATGTCTGGTTGAGCGGTTGGTTGGATGAAGGAGCTGCTCATAGAAACTTCAAAGACAGAAGAGAGACGGGTTGCAATGCAGTTTTAGGGTTGGTGGGACAGGATGTAAAGGACAAAAGTCGAGTTGAACTGTGGGTGCTCAAAGGGTATCCAACTGGTTATGGTAGTAAGTGGTCATTACTATCAGTCTGGAACTTGAGAGAAGTCCTGTGTGGAGGTGTTTGGAGTAGAGTCATCTTTCTAGAGCAAAAGCGAAGCCATGGGAATGGACCTCTAACTCAGAGAAAGTACATGGAGCTAATGGCACAATCCACAGCTTCACCTCGGTCTTATTACTTGGTAACCAGGTACTTGGAAGCCTCATGGATTGCTGCTATCTAGGAATATTAAATTTACAAAAACAAATGCAATCAAATCCATGGCATTAGAGGGTAATAGAAAAACACCCTTTGGTAACCCCTTTTATTCTGTTCATTTATTCTGCTAATTCTATTTTGTTTAGCATTTGCCTTGCCAATATATCTAAAACATAGTCACTATTCATCAACCTCATCTCACCAGGAGTGCATTCAAAATTATAATTGTAGTAATTGGGTTAAATTAAATATAATAGGTGAAGGTTAAAGTCTATCTCCTCTCCCCACTTCCATGAAAGAAAACATAGAGGTGAAAATCTTTACTTGGCAGGAATTCCACACAATCATTACATAAAATGGGGACACTAAAATCTTCCACTTTCAGACATGAAAACCTGGTGATCCTTTTTTTAGAAGATTTTTTTAAACATTTTATTTATTTATTTGAGAGAGAGAGAGAGGCAAACAGAGAATAGGAGCTTCCAGCCACTGCAAATGAATTCCAGATGCATGCGCCCCCTTGTGCATCTGGCTTTATATGGGCACTGGGGAATCGAACTTGTGTCCTTCTGCATTGCAGGCAACCGCCTTAACCACTAAGCCATCTCTTCAGCCCCTGGTGATCCTTAATAACCAATAACAACTGATCTTCATTAGGATCATCATTTACAGCTCCTACGCCATCTTGAGCCATGGAACCCTGCTCAGCACCTTGATTCCTCCTCTGTCACAGTGGCGCTGTCCAACCCAAACGAGCAAGCATCTAGTGGGTAAGCCTCCTTCTCATCAACAAACACTGATGGTGGGTAAAAGCTATTAGTTTATTCCTTTTCATGTGCCTGTGGCAGGGGGGGTGTTCAAGGTAGGGTCACAATCTAGCCCAGGCTGACCTGAATCTTGCTCTGTCATCCCAGGCTGTCTTGGAACTCACAGCCATCCTCCTACCTCTACCTGGGATTAAAGGCATGTACCACCAACCCCAGCTTGTTTATTTTTTGACTCTTATCTTTTTCCATTATTTTTACATATCTTTTTCCATTATTTAATATCTTTTCATCTGAATAAATGGAACTATGTTGATTTTTTTTTCATCTTATACTCTTGGGAATTTGACATTTATCCCTGTAAAATTGTTGGTCCAGTTTCCTTGTTGGGTTAAGTCCTTCTGCTTCTATTGCCTGTGGTAACACAACACTTCTGAGTTGAAATGCCCATTTTTCTACATTATATTGAGAAAATAATCCAAAAGAAAGAAGTTATGTGCCCAAGGCATTCATTGAAATATCATACTTCAGAGTAAAATAATATCTCACACATAGGAGGCAAATTAAGAAAATATCCATTCAGTAGAGTTTTATAGTTTTAAAATGGCATGTTTATGAAGAAAGAACTAGGTGGGAAAAGATGAAGATACTCAATTATAATGATATAATAATCACAATACAAAATGCTATAGTCATATGGACAGTTACTTTTGTGACACTCCCACGAATACATTTTTAAATCAAAATCTGTACCTACCTTTGGAGTTACTAAAAGGGATCGTTAATTCCTAATAAAAGCCCCATATGATATAGGTTGTCATTACTACCAATTCTTCTTAAGAGGAACAGGGTTCAACTGCCTAGTGTCACTTTCAATACATTGAACTAGCAATATTGTAAGGTGTCTTCTCTTTATTGTTGTCTATTAATGATTTCATGCAACCTTTTAAAAAGTATTTTTATTTATTTTCAAACAGAGAGAGATAGAGAACAGAGGCATACAGAAAGAATAGGCATGCCAGGGCCTCCAGTCACTGCAAAAAAACCTCCAGATGCATGTGCCACAACTTTTAATATTTGCTAAAAAGAATAAACAATGAGCTTCTTGCAACAATAACAGAACCAGTCCATTCTATAACTAGAAATGTCCATTTTGGAATGGGGTCATGGGTTACCTCCTCTTTCAATGGCTACTGGGGAAAGTACTTTTCAATTCATTTGTGTCGTGAGTTATTCTATTCCTGAGTTCTAAAGTGATCTATTCATGGGCCGGAGAGATGGCTTAGTGGTTAAGGTGCTTGCCAATAGAGCCTAATCACCTGAGTTCGAGTCTCCAAAACCTATGTCGCATGCATCTGGACTCCATTTGCAGCTGCTGTGTCTCTTCTACCTGGCTCTGCTTGCAAATAAATAGATAAAAATATTAAAGTGGGGGTGGGAGTATAGGCTCCGTGGTTAAGGGGCTTGCCTACAGAGCCTAATAACCCAGATTTCATTCCTCAGCACCCATGTAAAGCCAGATGCACAAAGTGAAGCATGTGTTTGGAGTTTGTTTGCGGCAGTTGGAGGCCCTGATGTGCCCATTCTGTCTGTCTCTCTTTTCTCTGTCTCTGTCTCTGTCTTTGCTTGCAAATGAATAAATAACATATTTTGTTAAAAAATTAAAGTGATCTAGTCACACATGCATCCTGTGTATTTTCCCGTGATCACTCATGACAGTGGCTGAGAATCTCTCTGTTCATTAGTAACTGGATAAAATCCACCTCTGGGATTGAAATTGTATCACGGTTGGGCTGACTCCAGTCCCTTTAGGACTGCCTAGGCAAGCATCACACTCACTGCATCACAGAGAAAAGGTTTGAAGACTCACTTAAATGATTGACCTATTTCTGGGCTCTCTGTTGTTGCAAATTACAAGAATATACCGTGTGCATTTTCAGGTAATTTGATACTATTACCTTAAAACCCACCGGTTCCGCCTCCCCTGTTCAGATGGAACATCTGACCTTTTCCCTTGGTGAGCTGCATCTCTTTTCCAGGTAACTGATGATGATTTTATACTCTGGATGATAATCAATATGTAGAAGCTGCCTTTATTGATTTGGATAAAACCACCAATTACGGCTATTTTGAGCAGAGCTCAATGGGATTAGATGTGATTACATGGCAATGGGGTGTGAACCCATCTGCACCCAGAAGCCCTTGTAAGACTACTGAACTATTATAGAGAAAATGTAAATGGGGCCCCAGACCCGAGTCCATTCAGTGGACATTCTTTCCACCAGGTTAGAATGCCTAGCCATGTGCATTTCAGACCACCAATGTTGAGAACTCAGAGTCTGTCTCCCAGGCAGCATTGGTGGTTCAAAGAGAAGCCATGCCCCCCATGAATCCCGCTGACTCCAACTTCCACTGTGCCATTTACCTAGAAATCAGAGACAGTAACATTCCCAAGAATGTACGGATTTCAGGCAGATCCCTGTAAGAATATTGGGTGGCAGACAGAGCAAATGCGGCAACTGGGAAGTCACTCACTCCTCAGCATTGGCACACATACCTGAGAGGCCGGATTCACTAACTGCAGCCTGTGAGGAGACTTTCATTCTCTTTCCATAGACAACATCTCTATGTTCAGTGACTGAACAGGGAGACTCTGCACAGAGCTTGACTGCTACTCGTGACTGAAGTGACTGCAAATTACTTTCTTTGTCCTTTGTAAATAGGAACCATAGCTAACTGCACTTAGCCTTCACCCATAGTCCTCTGTTTGCACTGAGAAAACATTGGAGTTAGGGCCCAAGTGCACTCTGTGTCCTTACTCGCCTTGCTAGGTGCCTTCAACTGCAGCAGTTCAAGTCTTCAGTAAGTGTAATGACCACCACAGCCCATGAAAGGTGATCTCTGAGTATTGTCCTCAAACAAGTAGGGATACATATTTCCCCCAGCCATTGAGAGCTAGATAGCATAAGAAGGTCATCACAGTGATATCAACACCTGTGATCGACACAGGGAATCATTCATCCATTCACTTGGTCAAGAAGGATTTATTGGGCTTTTCCTATTCCCTAAATGACTGTTCTGAGAACTGGGCACAGTGCTGAAGAAAACAAATGAGGTCTCTGATGTATGGCAGTCTGCATTCCAAAGAAAAGAGAGAGAGATACTAAGCATATAGAAACCAATAAATGGACCAAGATTCCCTAAGTGCTGTGGGAATATAGAGCAGGGTTGTGTGCCGAAAGGAACTAGAGAGCAGACTCTGGGAGAGACTGTTCATTTGATTAGGTTCCTCCCTAAAGAGATATCATCAAAACTAAAACCTGGAAGTCAAGAAGGATCCCTCCAAGAGGTGCTCTGGACAGAAATGGAATGAGATGGAACACATTGGGGTGTCTGAGGAATACCAAGGTCAACCTAAACAGTCTGATCCAAGCATGAGGGACAATTGTCCTTTATCAAAACCCCCAGTGTCACAGTCACTCCTTCATCCATGTACTCCCGTTCAGGGACTCTCCACTGATCCAGGAACAGCCATGACTCAATTCCAGGTTCCTTTACAGCAACTCTCCAGTCACATGAAATGGGATGCCCAGCTGGAGGGGCGGTGAACGTTTGTCATTCTAGCACTTGGGAGGCTGAGGCAGGAAGATTGGGATTTCCACATCAACCTCATCAAGTTTGAGGCCAACCTAGGCTATACAAGACCCTTGACTCAAGAACAAAAATGAAAAAGAAAAGAAGAAAAAAGAAGTGTGGTAGCCAGTGTTGCTATTCCTATAGATCCTACTGTGCCAAACAATACGACCAAGGTTGCCAGAGTTCTGGCCATTGGCCCATTGTCCTTGATAACCAAAGCCAGGGTTGCATGTTCACAGAACAGCATATTCCCCTGTGTTGTACTTCAGTCTTGGTCTACAGAGCAGCCCTGGTTCCCCTCTCAGCTTCAACTCAGTAGCTCTACTTAGATGATGGTGGTCTCAGTTCATTCTAGTTAACCAGGACTGACCCCTTGAGCTGTCTTTGCTCTTCTGGAGTCCAGACCACTAAAACGTGTGAAAGCAAGCTCCATCCTACATGAGCTGCCTCTGAACAGACAGGTCTAGACTCAAGCAAAAGGTCTGTCCCTGATGCCACACTTCCTCCAGCAGGGCTCTACCTCCCAAATGTCCTGCTAGGTGGGGACTAAGTAGGAAACTTAACAACAAACATCTGAGGCTATGGGGCCATTACATTCAAGACCACCACTCATGAGATAAATAAGCTAGACTGGCTAGCAGTGAGTCCCAACTCTTCAGTGCTAGGATTATAACCGCCACACCCAGGTCTTTTATTAGGGGGGTGAGGTTAAGGCAACGTCTCACTCTAACCCAGACTGACCCAGATCTCACTACTTAGGTCAAGCTGGTCTCCAACTCATAGAGATCCTCCTATCTCCACTGAGATTGAAGGCATGAGAGCTACCACAACCAGCTAGCCAGGGACTTTTTAATGTGGGTTCCAGGGATCAAACTCAGGACCCCATGATTGCAAACTGCTGACTGAGCTATCCTCCCAACTTTCTGTTAATATCATAATTCTATAACCTCTTCCTTTTGACACTTTTTGTTGTTATTGTAGCTCAAAGCAGCATCACTTTTTATCCATATCATTCCATCCGCCTCTATCCGTTTCCTCCACCTGGATTCTCATCCAATCCCAACTGATTCTGTGGAAGTAAGTATGAACATTCTGAAATACTTACCTGACGATGTCAATACTAAAATCCTTCAGTGACTTTCCATGGCCTGTGGTTCAAGCTCTTTTGTTTGACTTTAAAATTTCCCATATGTTTTATTCAGCCATTGAGAAGAATGAAATGATGCCATGCAAGAAAAATAGGTAAAACTGGAGATCATTGTGTAAAGAGAAATAAGCCAGACTCAGAAAGACAAATGCCACATGTGGTCTCTCCTAAGTGGAACATATGTAGACAGGTGACAGATATATGTGACATGGAAGCAGGAGGGCCTCTGAGGAGAAGTGGGGTTCTAAATGGAGACAGAGAATAACCGTGAGAAGAAAGACAAAGACTGCAGATCTCTATGCAGAATATACCCCAGGAAAGCAGGAGGAAGGAGACCAGTAGGAGGGGAAGGGAGGAAATGGTGAGGGAAAGATGAGCAAAGTATAATGATATGTGTGTGTATGTGTATGCGTGTGTGTCCCTGCCTGTGGGTCAGTCAACGAAGACCCTAAGGGAGGGGTTGAGAATGAAAAGGGACAAGAGACGTGAAGAATGGAGACAAGACAAAAATTCTGATCAAGTCTCCGTTTATTGCAGTACAGGTAGAACTTAAATATCCTCTTGCAGGAGGAAGTGTGTGAGTGCTAGCATAACGGGGTTGCTAGTAACCTAACCACAATGAGGGTCACGTGATCTCTAGGAGGAAGCCTGCAGGCGGGAAAAAGAAATTTAAGCAGAGAAATACAAACTTAGCTTTGGTTAGTAGAGAAAATGGCAGAGACCTTCAAAATAATGTGGATGCAGTTAAAGTATAACAAGCAGCTCCCCACATATGTGTGTATGTATGTATAAAAGGTCATAATGAAACTCATTATTTTGTATGCTAGCTAAAAAATTGATAAAAATAGCTTAAGAAAAACCTTCCATGCCCCGAACCTAGCCTATATCTCCATCTCCTCTTCTGTCTCTCCCTCTCTTTCCCCTTTGCCTTCTCATCTCCATGCACACTGGGGCGGACTCTTGCTTCTAAACCAGCTCTTACTCCCTGCCTATTTCCCACTCATTAACTAGGACTGAGCTGGTGGCACAGCCCCAGGAAGAAGTCTCTCAGCATCTGTTTCCCTTCTTGCTTTGGGCCCATTTCTTCCTGGTTTCTGAGCCTGCAATGCCTAGCACAAGCCTCCACATGGTACTCAAGAAAGACTCAAATGTTGAGTGTGAACCTCAATCTCGATGAACTTCAGAATTAATGGAAGCCCTAAAGGCAGCTCATTACCTTAGCCAGAAGGCCTCTGTGGCTTTGGGAGAAGGTTAGGTCATGCCCTAGATTCTCCCAATATCCTGAAATGGTTGTGTGTGAGATCTCCATCTCTGCAACTAAGCAAGCCTCATGTGCTCTTCCATGGGAAACTCTCAAGAGCTCTGTTTTCACTTTGGAGAATATTGAGTCAAGGGTGGCAAAAAAAAAAAAAAAAACCTTCTAATCATTAGGCAGGTCCATATTGATATTATCAGCTGACACTTAATAGGGACCTAAGAACCAGACAATCTGATATGTTTTGAAAGAGAAAATGTCAGTCAGAAAATTTGTTGCAAATTTGTAAATGAAAAAGTACACAATGGGCAGGGCGTGGTGGCACAGACCTTTAATCCCAGCACTCAGGAGGCAGAGGTAGGAGGATCGCCATGAGTTCAAGGCCACCCTGAGACTACATAGTGAATTCCAGGTCAGCCTGGGCTAGAGTAAAACCCTACCCTGAAAGAACAAACAAACAACAACAAAAAAGTATGCAATGGACTGGAGAGATTGCTCTACGGGTAAGACACTTGCCTGCAAAGCCTAACGACCCAGGTTCAATTTTCCAGTACCTATGTAAAGCCAGCTGCACAAAATGGAGCATGCAATTGGGGTTCATTTGCAGTGGCTGGAAGCCTTGGTGTTCCCATTCTCTCTGTCTGTATCTCTCTCTCTCTCCCTCTCCTTACAAATAAATGAATAAATAAAAACTTCACAATAAAACAGAGTGCTTAATACTAATCCCAAGCAACAACATAATAAGGAATCATAATGAAGTTACCATGAGTGAAGATAGCTCACCTTTATCTCACTTAATCTTCACAATAATCCTAGCAGGTAAGTACTACGTTTATCCCCCTTGGTTGTAAGAAGCTCAGAGAAATTCAATACCTTATGTACACACACACACACACACACACACACACACACACACACACACACACACACAGTTGAGCAACATTTAACGTTTAAACATTTAAAGGCAACTACCTGATTTCAAAGTCTGTATTTTTCATCATCCAGCTATATTTGCCTCTCTACAAGGAAATTGAAAAATCCCGAAAGACTAATCCCTTACATGTAGCCAGTGTGGCATATAGGAAGCACTCAATAATGACCTGTTGAATTAAAATGAGTGAAAACATCCATCTAGAATCCTCTGCTGATTCATTTTCCAAGTTTCTCCTCTTTATTAAACAGCTTCCCCAGGTGTGTGTGTGTGTGTGTGTGTGTGTGTGTGTGTGTGTGTGTGTGTGTGCGTGTGTATGGGTAGTAGATGTGATGTGAAGTGTGTGGTGAGTATGTGTGTATGGTACATGTGTGTACATATGTGATGCCCCATATGCACAGAGAGGCAAGAGGAGACGGTCGGGTGCCCCCCTCCGCAAACTGTTGCTCATCTGCTTGCTTTCCTTTAAACAGATTCTCTTGCTGTGTTCCCAGCCCCAGGGATTCTCCAGTTACTGTTTCCCACAGGCCTGTGATTACAGACATCTATGGTCACGCCCAACTATACGTGGGTTCTGAGATTCAAACTCAGAAGTCTCAGACCATCATGCTTGTGCAGGAAGAGCTCTTCATCACTGGGCCATTTCTCTAGCCCCTCAAGATTGTTTTTAAGAAAAATCTATTCATTGCCCATACTGGTCATGATCCATATGTAAACTATGGACCAACACTGTTCAGCAAGGCCTTCAGTGATGGAAGAAATGTTCTATGCTGCACCATGTAACACAAGAGTATAAACGAGACATGAAATCTGGGACATGAAATGTCCTTCAGGTGACTAAGGAATGGAATTTTTCATCTTATTTCACAGTAACTAATTTTAACTTAAGTAATTGAATATAGACATTAGACAGCCACAAAGTTCCATTTAAGAAAAATTCATTGAACCCATACTGCCGGTTCCAACTGAGCTGGATATTAAGGATAAAGTGAAGTAAGAGATGAAATAATGCTTGTCTTCATGGAGTTCAATGTCAAGAAGCTAAAAATCAATCAAATAAATATGCCAATCAAAGCAAAATTGCAGGTGGTGAGTGTTATGAATGAATAGGAGCAGGCTCTTTTGAGACCCGGATTGGCCTTAGTGCTCATGGAAGGTTCTGGAAGAAACAATATTCAGGTTGAGATCTTTCCGTATTAAAGAAATTTGTAGTCCTAAGGCAGGATGGCAGCATGTGCACCCCATGCAAGGTCTTATCAAGTCATATTAGTGCTTCCTGCCTTCATACCAACCCCAATGTGAATCCACTGAAGCAGGTATGCTTGCTGGGAAAGGGAAGGAGGTTATATACCTAGATAAAACAATTCTGGATGAAGAGTGGAGAAGGTGCTGAGAAAGCACAAGTGGATGTAGGGAGACGTGATGAATCTGTACATCAGTGATAGACTCAGTGGACATGGGAGCCTTCCTCTGAGCTTGGGCAGATGCATGATCCAGCTTCTGTGTAGTGGAGCCAAGGAGGATAAGGCTGAGAGCTAGCACAAGTGCTCATCGACCTCTCCTGCTCCTGCTCCAACTTACCAGCGCTGTGCCCTTCCGGAGTGACTCAGAATGTTGTCTTCTCATGTGTAAGACATAGACTGATAGCGTGGCTGGGAATTAAAAAAACATAAGGTGTATGGAAAATAAAATAGATATAAGTTGCCATCATCATTTATATCTGGCACCGGATGTGAGGGCGATCTGGCTGCGACATCTGTCACCCCATTGATCGCCAGGGTTGATTCGGCTGATCTGGCTGGCTAGGCGGGTGTCCCCTTCCTCCCTCACCGCTCCACGTGCGTCCTTCCCGAAGCTGCGCGCTCGGTCGAAGAGGACGACCTTCCCCGAATAGAGGAGGACCGGTCTTCGGTCAAGGGTATACGAGTAGCTGCGCTCCCCTGCTAGAACCTCCAAACAAGCTCTCAAGGTCCATTTATATCTGGCACCATATGTATCAGTGTGATTCTTACATGACTCAGTGAAGGGTACGTTCAGTGGATGTTTTGAACTGACCTTTCTTAGCAAGCAAGTTTGAACAACTCTGCAATGAACAATAAATTCTCTTGTGTCCAAATTATTAAAAGAAACTCAATAAGCTGGAGATACAATGTAATATAAACCAAGCAGTGGGCATGTTCTATGCAGCACCACTGAGATTATGGGGGTTATCTTGGTCTTTTTTTTTCTTTATTGTCCATAATTGAATGAGCAAATAATGAGTTGATATCCCCATTTCCCCAATTTCCCTCTTCCCTGTCCCCAACCAGCTGGATATCCTCCTCCATGGGTAGTCTGGATCAGTCCATGGGATAGGGGGTTATGGATAGCCTAGGAAACAACCTGGTTCCACCCCCTTTGTATGTTGCTACTGAGTGGATCACTATCTTGGTCTTTGGATACCATTAATCTTAGCTACAACTAATTAAGTCTTTTTTTTCCTTCCAAGCCCCTTCCATGGTTGAGGAGAAGGGTGTGTGGGTCTTCACAGGTCCATAGACCATGCACATGGCTCAGATGACCAGCCTCCAGTTTACCCCAAAACATTGTGGAAAGGGCTGCCTTCAGCTAAAGGGTAGCACAGCTGATGCAAACTGAGAGGAAAGAGACACTCTTAGTTACATTAGAGGCATTGGAATCTCCCAGACAGAGTGGTAGTTGGTGTCCACCCAGAGGTCTCCTAGGGCGACATGCACCCCTAAGAACAGAGTCTTGTCAGAAGTGCCTCCCACTGGAGCATGGTCTACCTCCTCCCTCTCTACAGCTCATGGGTTCTCACGTTGAAATCCCCTCTTCTCCTGTCTGCTATCAATCCATGCTGGGCTGTTTGGGGCCCATGGCTCCTTGGGATAAACTACTGTGAGAGTAGCAAGAGATAAGAAAGAGAAGAGCATTTAATCAGTGTATTGAAACTCTCCCTTTGGCCTTTCATCTCTCTCAAATATCATCATCTTCTCACCTCTCTTTTTGCCTAGGAGAGTCCCTTGTCACTGTTCTTTCCAGTCAACCTTTAAACATTCACTCATGGTCTTGGGGGAGGGTGCACGGTGCTCATATATCTCATTAGACAAGATGGTGGGTGTGAATAGCATCTTCACAGAACAAGCAAGAAAAGCACTCAGACAATGATAAAAGAAGACTTCAAGGAGGAGAGATTGAACCAGACCTTTAGGGATGTGTGCACAGGGGAGTTAAAGGCCTCTCCAAGAGGTAGGGACACGCAGGCAGAGGCCAGGGACAAGGAGAGGGAAGAACTACACTTGGAAACAGCTGTAGCCCTGAGTAAAGTGGGGCAAGCCAGACAAATGGAAGGCAGGTGGCAAAGAGCCTTGAATGCCACATTCACCACTCTGTGTGTTTCCATTAGGTAACAGAAAGCCATTGGAAATGTGGGCAGACCCGAGCTAAGCTTAGCAGCATCTCATTACATAGCCCTAAGAATCCCATATGGAAGAATTTCATGAGGAAACAGACCAAAGTCAAGGAAATCAAAGCAAAGGCATTCGTGGCCTGGCTCCTTTTATAATACTTTGCTGATTCTTTATTGTACATTCATTATTTGATTAAATTTTAGGTTAGCATAAAAGTAGTGGGCTTCCTCATTGTATCTTCATACATACGTGTCATTGGACTGAACGCCCATTCATTCTCCTCCCCCACACCCCACATTGTACCACATCCTCAACTTCAGCTGGTTCCTTTTTTTTTCCCTGAGTTCGTCTCCCATTCTGCTTTCCTATTATATGGAATCCATGATCTTCTCTATTTCCTGCTTCTCTTAAGTTCTCTTCCTCCCCTCTCATGATCCCCTTTCTATTTGTACAAGTGCATGCACACAGAGATGTAAATAGACAAACATATCTGCATGGGCGTGGGAGATGTATGGTGTGTGCATAGGCATTGGCCATGTGGCACCCCATGCACTCACCTGCAGTGGGGTGCCCCCTCTATGGCTTTTCTTACTTGAGCAGATCCCAGACTTGTGGAGTGTTTTTGTGACCCTCCAGTCTCTGCTCCCCACAAGATTAGAGTTACAGACATGCATGGTCATGTCGAGCTGTTTAATGGGTCAAACTCAAGTGGTCTCTCAGGCCTCCTCAGGCCCTCATGCTTGCATAGGAAGTGCTCTTAACCTCTGAGCCACCTCTCCAGCCATACATAAAAATTTATATCTAAGTTCCACCTATGAGAAAGCATGCAATATCCATATTTCTGGGTCTGGCTTCTTTCACCTAAAAATAATTTCTGGTTGCATGCATTTTCCTGGGAATTTATTTTAAATTTCATTTTTCTTTATGGCTGCCTTTGTGCATGTATCATATTTTCTTTATCTATTCATCTTTTGATGAACATCTAGGTGGCTTCCATTACCTGCCTATTGTGAATAGAGCAACTATAAACGTGAATGTGTATGTCTGTGGCGTGTTGTCTTATAGTCCTGTGGGTATATACCCAAGAGTGACATGCTAGGTCATGTGATAGCTGTATTTCTATGCTCATTTTTATTACTATACATTTATTCACATGTTGCACCCAGACAATCAAATTGCTCTCAACTAACAGTAGGTTTTATCCTTCCAGCAACCATAAAAACTAGCAAACGACAAGTTATCTAGTCAGCACTCACACATTTGTTGAATGATACCTCCTGATCTTAGCAACAAGGATCACATGATCAGCAGGATTGATAGTAGTGGTGACAACTGAAGTGACCCCATTAGGCAAGGTTCTAGGTGCCTGTTATGCATCAATGAATACTACTTAGAGAAGAACCTCGTGAGATGAGTATATTACTATTCCCATTGTATAGGTGAAGGAACTGAGACTTATAGGGGAAATGAGGTTAAGCTTACCCTTAACTTCACATAAATAAAGCAGAGTTGTCATGCACACCTAGCTTTGGCTTCAGGGCCCATGTCTCCACCACCTCAGTATCTCTTCTCTCCTTTCACAGGTCCCTAGTGATTTCGGGAGGCTCACCTGGCACCTTCTGATCCCATTGAGAATCTCGAGAAG
>PVHP010020597.1:0-30449 GCA_004024765.1 Zapus hudsonius | reverse complement strand
GTTGGTAAGGTTAGATGGGCCACATCTCTCTCGTTGTATCCTGAAAAACACAAACACATTAGGCTTATCCTGAGTTGGTTGAATGGCTGTGGCTATGGGTCCCTTGTTCATCCCGTCCTTCTTTGCAGGGTTCCATATGGATCCTCCACAATATGACTGTGGTGGCTCATCTCTTGCCATGGTCTCATCTTTTGGCCTGCTGTCAGGTGGTAGGGTTATATGGGCCACAGCTCACTCGCTATATCCTGAAAAATATAAATACAATCTCCATTGGAGAGTTAGAACAGTATAGGTTAACAGATATAGACCATTCTGGATTACCTAGTTTCTATTTTTAGTAGCCTCCCTGTCAGACGTTCGCATAGTGCATCTTTTCTTGGGTGCCAAGCAGTAATTATCGAAAAGTTAGGAAGATCAAGATAGTTTTTATCTCAGCAAGACATGGTGCTTAAAATTGATCTTAGATACTCCTACTGTAGCCGATGGCTACTCCTCCCTCTCAGGTGTTTCCAATCATTGCTTCTGTGCCAGCTGCTGCTTCCTGATCCAATTTCCCTCTTTCCTGTGTGTTTAAAAATGTGTTCATGCAAAAAGATATGCACATCTTAGTCCTGTGTAGATTCCCCCATTCTAACTAAAACATGGCATTTGTGGTAAAGATAAAGAATGCCAAGCAGGGTGGGCTCCTATCTGTTCAGCATTATGTCCAAATGTCTCCTTCTAACTGCTCTAATGAGGATATACATGATTTCATTTGATCCTAGTGGGGCTTAAACCTGGTCATGTGTCCTCATAAGAGAGGCAAGGGAAAGGCTATCCAGGCTGATGTTGGATACAGAGGTGAAGCAGGAGGGCAGCTGAAGTTGAGAGAAGCTCAGGAAGGCTGGCTTTGAATATGGAAGTAAAGTGACGAGGAACATGGAAAGCAATCAAAACTGGAAGCAGGAAGGAATGGTTCCTCCTTAGAGACACAAAGGAAATACAGCCATGGTAATACCTTGACTTTAGCACATTGGTATCTGGCTTTGAACTTTGGCCTCCAGAATTCAGAAAGGTGAATTTCTATTGCTGCATGCTATCAGGTTTGTGGGGATTTGTTGCAGCAGCCACAGGGAGTTAATCCATCCTCACTCTTCTCTTTCCTTTCTTATGCCTGTTTGCATCTAGTTCCTCTTTTGTGTTCAGCAGGTGGAGAAGTTAGTTATCTTTATGCTTTGTTTTTCAGTACATTTGCCTTTGCTCACCTACCTCAGGAACAAGGTACAGGGCAGAATATTCTATCCACCCAGAGTATTAAATGTGCCCAAGCCTTCCAAGAACCGTATTTGGAATCTGCATTTTGATTTCTTTATAACAATTTTTGCTGCTCTAACAACCTTTACAGAGACTTGAATTCTTGGTAAGATGATAGTGTGCCAATAGTTTTGAATGCAGATAGATTCAAAAGTTTTGCTTCTTAGTTATATAAGGACCAAGAATAAGAATAAAGCCTCTCTTACAAACATAACGCACAGACTGTAAGAAGTCTTTGAGGAAGTAGTAAAGGCACACCTAAAGAGAATCCTGAAAATAAGTGGCAAACAGAGCAGGGAAGAAATATTACCTAATACAGTCACATAGCTACTAAATTTGGAGATTTTTCACAAAGTTTCTGTGATAGGACATCACATTCATAGTCGCACCATATTGTAGCTGGAGATTGGTTGTAATATTCAGTAACTGATTGGACCATTTGTATATGTTAATGGTAATAAAGTGTGAGGTTTCTTAGCATGTGACTTGTAAACAAACTGAGACACTTTTCAAACAATCAAATAGGTGTTTAGGCAAAACCCTAGACCCAGATTAGACTCATTGCCAGAGAGAAATGACAACTTCTCTTTTAAACAGACTTCAACTTGGGAAGCGTTGATCACCAAAGTGTAACTAACATGCTTCTATTGCAGGATGCACATCACATAAAGACTCCTGACTTGTGCTTCGAGGAACACCTTCATTAGAATCCATTGCTACTTTTCTATGGCCAACAGATACCCCTTTGAAATGGATTATCTCCAATTTGAACCACTTAGATTTCTTCTCCTATGGTAGACAAAAGGAGATGGAAATGATTTTAGAACCAATATGGCCCTGAGCTGCATAATCCTTCGTACCCCAGCAGATCAGCCCCAAAGCGCTAGGAACCAGTCCACATCACACTGTCCCTGTACTCCTTTTTTTTCTTTCCCTTCAAAATGCTCAGATTCAAGACCACTGCTTTTAGCTCTCAGCATGATCTCTAAAGCCCCCCCCCCCAGGATATACAGAGTTAAGACAGGCAATCTCCAGGGGGAACTAGAAGCCTCCCAGGGGGCCAAGAAACGTGGCTTTTTACTTCTGAGCTGATGGGTTACTTTGCAGACCACAATTGTATAACATAGCTTGATATTTCTAGCTAAAAGGTAAAATGGGTATTTGGAATCATTCATTATAGTAATTCTTTTTCTCTTAGTCAAGCAAGTTCAAAAAGGAAATTAACAGCTCTTTTTCTTCTATAGAAAAGAGCATTTGCTTCAAAGATGTTAACCACTGCTGGAGAAACACTACCTGGGGTTTCTATTTCAATTTTATCATATTCAAACAGAACCGTTTTCCCCTATTTTTAGAGTTGGTAATTGTATTATATGATATATAAGTTGGATATTTAAATGTGTTTAATTACTTCCTCAGTTATCTGCACCACAATGCACAAGTGAATAACATTAATAAACTGGTAAGCCCTGCTTCTGCAAGTTCAGACTTGCAATCAACTTTATTCTGAGGCAATAGGATTTTCATATTGCTAGAAATAATCATAAAATTATCTTTTCTCATTACAGCTGACATGTAGTAAGAATTACTGTGAGTTGGGGGAATCATTAGCTTTTCAAATCACCATCATTTTGTTTTCCTTTGGACACAAGGGTATTGTTTATAAAAGCTCAGGGGTTTCTTCACCTATGAGAATTAACCCTCTTTTTTCAGTGAGGTTTTGTGTCACTGGAGAGGAAATCCCTCAGTGCCAGCATGTCTGTGGTGACCCTCTGGTTAGAGAAGCCTGTGCTTAGCATGAGTTACTCAGGAAATTAACACTCTGAGGCTCTGAAGGGTCCTCAGGCAGGCTGAGTGAGGAACAGATTGATTCTGCCACCCCTTCATCCCTTTGTCCCACCTTAATAATTATGCACAATGAGGATCCAAATGCCTCCCGGTTACCCTGCTCTGGATCACAGTGGCTGCAAGGGAGCACAATGCTCCGGGGATCTTAACTAGCTCCCATTTTGATCAGCTCCTGGGTACTCGCCAACGAATTGAAATTAAACATCAGTGCTTGAAAGAAGCTGTTGGAAAAAAATGTGTTCAATTTGATTATTGGAAAGGGAGTCACTGTGATTATAACTGAGGCACTGTGAGTATTCCATTGTATAAACACAAACAAGTCGTCTCTAAACTGAAAGGGAAGGAAGAGTTATTTCCACATTAAAAAAATCATGACAAAAGGCTTTTGATGATAACCTGTACAAAAAATATAAAGAAAAAGAAAAAAAAAACTAAAAGAAGAAAAGAAAAAAGTAAACCCCCCCCAAAGTGGGTCAAATCAATGTGAACCTATCAAGAAATAATAAAATAATTATTTAGTGTAAATAACAGAATCTTTTCAATGCAACTTATCAATAATGTTGGAATATAAAAACAGGCTGTCTTAAATGATATTCATTCTTGGTAATATATATTAAAGGAAGATTTTGAACTTAACTCATTGTAGTTATGAATAAATTTAGTAGGATTTCTGATCACCTACGTTTTATATAGGCTATATAATTGAAACAGTAAATATGATATTGGAATTTTCATACCACAGTCATAGGTAAGGTAAAACTACATAGTGTTAAGACAGTTATTCAGAATAATTGGTATTCCAAGTTTCTTTTTTAAAAATTAAATTTATTTTTGGTTTGACAGTGTATTCATTTAGCACCTTTTTTTTTCCTTTAAATTAATTCAGTGCCTCAGCAAAGTTCTAGATTGACAGCCTTTTGGAGAGGCGTCTGTTGGTTCCTTAAATGAGGACAGCACACGCAGCAGCATGGGGAGCTTCCACTTTTAGACAGGTGGAGTTCTCAAAAAAGAAAATTCACACTCCTGTCAATACCATTTAAAGATCTCACACCAGGTTCACAAAATAAAGCATTTTGTGGTTGTGACTCACATCTCAAGCTCCTTCCCATGCTAAACTGAAGTTTTCCAGCCAATTGTGGAATTAACATAAATCTGCCCCTGTCAGTGGTTTGGGGTGAGAGCCTTCAAAACTAATACCACCATTTCTGAACTCCAATAATGCATCATCTTTTATCTGTGAAGTTCATCCTCAGTCGGACTGGAAATGGATTAAAATGCGCTGGAGACTGGAGGCGCTCTACAGGAATCTGGTTTGTTTTATGTGTGTGGATCTCACAGATATTTATTCAATCTCAGCAGTAGTCAGCCTTAAACTCAAAGAGTCTTTTCAGTTGAATTTCCTCCGTATTAGCAGATACAATTCCTTCTAATGTTCGTTTTAGACGTTTAGAGCAAAAGAAAAATATGTTAATGGTGTAAGTGTGTGTGTGTGTTATTGTGTATTTGGTGTGTATGTGTACATGTCGCACTATACCCGCAGTGTTTAGAGACAATTTTGGGGTACTGGTTCTCACCTTCCACCTTGAGATAGGATCTCTGATGTTTGCGGCTAGATGGCCAGAGTAAGCGACCTTGAAGCTTCAGGATTCTCCTGATTCCACTTCTCATTGTCATAGGTGTACTGGGATTAGAGAGCAGTGTAATACTTGCATCCAGCTTTAAGTGGGTTCCAAGAATCACTGGGCATTAATTAGGTTTGTGCATCACAGACATGTTAACTCTCCATCCCCAATGGTATGATTTATTTAATGTTGATCAAAAAATATAAATGAATAGTTTCAGTATATCATCTCTCATGTATCTATATATATCTATATCCATATATATGTCCATATCCTTATCTTTATATCTAGATCATCTATATCTATCATCTCTCTATGTTAAACTTTTGTAGCATGCTAATTGAAATGATTAGGTATGGTAACAGTTTTTTTTTATTATTTTAGCTCCTTAAATATTGAAAAGTCATAAATTAAGACTATGCTAACATGCAACATTAACTGAGAATAGACAATTAAAATAACTGTAAATTACAAATGCATAATTAGAACAACAGCATTAGTCTGATTCAGTTACCAGTTAGGCTTCTAGAAAATCATTAATATTTGAAGATAGGACGCAATAAGTGTAGCTAAGTGTAAGTACTGTTCAATATTTCAGAAAGAGAAATTAATATTGTAACTTTTCCATTTCTAATAGAAATGTTATAGCAATGGCCTTTTCATGTCTTTAATGAGGAAATACTGAATTAACTAGCATTCTTTTGTCCTTGTTTTGACTATTTTTTTCCTGCCTTTGTGGTTTGAATGTAAAATGACCCCTATAAGCTCATGTGTTCAAACACTAAGTTTCCGTCTAGTGGCATTGTTTGGGAAGGCCAAGAGACCTATAGGCGGTGAGGCCACACTGGAGAAAGAGGGTCATGGGGGGCATGGAGTTTTATAGCCTTCCTCCACTCCCTCTCTACTCTCTGCTTCCTTATCCAGGGTGTAAGGCCATCAACTATCCCTCACTTCTGCTCTTATTCCTTCCCCACCATAATGCACTAGACCCCTCAAACTGTAAGCCAAGACAAACTGATTTCTTCCCTTAGGCTGCTCTTGTCCGGTGTGCAGTCATAGGAAGAGCAAAGAGACTATAATTAATGAGGACTTGGGGGTAATTGTCTGTAATCTGTATGCTCAGACATATCACAACTAGTGACTGGCTCACCTTATTTTCTATCTATTGGATATTCATGTTTCATTATTCACATACATTTTCTAAGTAAATGTAGGTAAGATCTTTTTTCTGCCCATAGGCATTATGGAATCCTTGAACACACTCTGTAATCAATAATATTAAGTAATGAACAACTTTTGTTCGAACACTGTCCTATTTTTATACAGGAATAAAAATATAAGGGACAATAATAAGGGTTAAGCAATTGGCTTGCCTTAGCTGTGATAATTTATATTAACTGTACAGAGATACCATTTGCAGAATGATGTTTTCTAAGTATGTGTGGTCAATGCCATTTTAAGTTTCAGTTGTAATGTCAGACAAACATTTATCTCTTTAAGAAATTCTCCACCCTATTGACCATTTGAGTTGCTGTAAACATTCCAAATTTAATCTGTCCCATACTACAGCTATGTACTGTGCAGCTTCTCAAGCTATCTGCCCAGTCAGGTACATTAAGTTTCTGTTGAAATTGAAACCAGTAAGATGTGTTTGCTTGAGGGTGGTTTCAAGTTTCCAAAGCCCTCAGCATCCATGGCCATAAGATTGGTCCAGCAGAGGTGCGAATGTTGGAGCACTGTGGTGTCTGTTCCTAGAGACAGCAGCATGGAGAAATGTACTTTTAATTTGAATTGATTTGCTAATTTTGTAGAAGTGATGCACATTTGTAGATGGCACTTTCTCATTGCAAGGAATTGTCAGTCTTTTAGCATGAAAGGCATATTCCCTTATCAAAGGAAATAACAACATAGTGAAAAAGCAACTTAAAAGAAAGGAAGAAAATATTTCCAAATCATATACCTGATAAAAAGGTTCAGATTATATAAGGCATCCCACCAATTCAGCAACAACAAAAAATTAGCCTGATCAAAAATTAGACAAAGAACTTGAATATAAAACTTTCCAAGGAAGATGTATAAATAGCCAGCATGTATATTGACAGACGTTTATCACAACTAATTGTTAAAGAAACTCTGGTGGCAGGCTTGTGCAACAAGTACTTTTAAACACTGAGCCACCCCCCCAGTCCCTTTTATTTTTTATTTATTTTTTAAAGTCATGTTTCACTATATTGCCTAGGCTTGTTTTGAACTTATGGTGATCATATTATCTTAGCATGTTGTGACTGTGAATACATATGTGAACCACGAGGTCTAACTTGGTTCAAAATGTTGGTTTTCTTTATGTGAAGTCATAATTTCATTATTGAAAATTGTAGGCTTTAGTTAATAAATGTGTTATCTCTGGATCTGCAGAAATCTCCCTTCCCAGTTCTTACTGTGTACCTGATTAGTAATTTTGCTGGGTTACTTTAGGGGTGTCTGTTTCTCTCACAGCATGTAACTTCTATTGTTCCTCAGAGAAAGCAGACTTGGGGATGTTCAGGGTCTTTCCTTAACCATGACACAGATGACTGTGATTGTAATTGGGATCTTTGTCTTATGTCATGATCTTATTAAGCCTTGGGTGGTCTCTCTGTCATGATTTCACATCTAGTGAGTGTTCACTAATTCCGAGCTGATTGGGACATTGTTTCCAATAATTCTCAGGGGTTTAAATTTTTCCATAGTCATATCCAAGTAATGTGTGGCCCTACTTGTTGGGCTAAAACAATTGACTTTTTTTTATAACATCCTTTGAGGCTTCATTTTTTTCCAGGTCTTTTCCTAAGGAGTTCTATTAAACTTCAGTGTGACCTACTTGTTGTTACCATGAAGCTGCCTCTTAATGGCACTATGACAAGATCTATATTGAGCGAAACACTGCCTTTGGATATGGTGCCCTTGTTATGTTTCAAATAAAGTCAATCCACCTAAGAAAAATATAACTTTCCTGTAGCTCATATCTTCCCCTGTTCAGAACCTCTACCACTATTTCAGTGTGGAAGGCAGGCACAAAAATACATTTTTTGTTGGAATTAAAACTGTACCCCAGGATTGAAAACTGGGTCATAGTGGTGTGTGGTAGTTTGTTTACTCATCTGCTTTTAATTGCCTAGAACTTCCATCATATGAGAAAGCAGGGCTTCAGGACACCTGGGCTTCTCTATTTCTGCCTTTCTAAAGCTGGGTTAGCATTTCTATTGCACGAATGGTAGCCAGGTGAGAAACAATGAACTTAGACCTCTTGGCATTCTTGCTTGGAATAAAGAATTTGCAATAGATCTTTGGAAGAAGAGATGAGAAGTGTTTACAATATTTTCCCCATTCCGGTGGAAGTTAGTACCTTGCACTGGAGCAGCGAGATGAGCGAATATACCTTCATGGCTGTACTGCCCACACTGCTCTGGGGGAGAGCAGGGAGCAAGTTATGGATGAAATGATAGACAAGACTGCATAGATTTTCTGGAGAACATGTTTCTCTATTAGAGGAATGCCTTTAGGACAATTTCCAAAGACTTAAAGAGTTGTTTTTTATAATTTTCATGAGTTATGGTTGTTTTGCTGGAAGTCATGGTTGTTTGGCTTTGGAAAAGGGTCCAAGGAGATCGTCACACCATGATTCCACAAGTGTTTCTTACCCTGGTACATTTTGTTCAGTCTGGCAATTTTCTCATAGAGCATTTATGTATTTTCCAGTTCTTCGACTTCCACATGTGCTCTGGGAAGGCAGAGCCTGTGGCTTTCAATTGTGTACACCTTTCTCAATGGCTATTTGTTCAACACATACACTGTGTTCTCCATACCTAACAGCCTGCATAAGCCTCCATTCTACATAGTTTCCACTGTTTTTCCTCATCTCTGACATGCAGGTTATTTCCATTTCATGTTATTTCTCACCTAAGACATATCTATAGAAATCAAAACAATGATTTTTGAAACAATTCTAACTTTTAATTAAGTTCTAATACACTTTGTATTCTCTGCAAGCTAATTTGAATTTTTGGTGATGCCAATGGCTTTGAATTTCAGGTCTATAGTATTAGAGCATAAATAGACTTAGTATGTACATACAACAATATTTCCAGTGATAAGGACAATTGCCTATTTGAACACTTTCTATCAGTTATGCCTTCTAAGTTCTTCACATTTTTTTCACTCAGTTCACACACACACAAAATCTCTCCCAGTCAAATACCAATAGCATGGTTTTACAAATGACAAAGAGGTTAAGAAAGTTTCCAAATCATGAAGCTAAATTTTATAATCCTGATTAAGACCTGGAAAATAGTTTGCTTTATCCCAAGTCCCATAAGTTTATATATCATATTTGATTGGCACTTTCAGTATCAGTGGCAAATGAGAATATGTTTTTGTACCAGACAATAATCAGCGCACATGTAGTATTAATCTAAGCAATTAAATCTATTGTAAGTGTTCTCATCAGATGATAGAGCCCAAAAGTGTAACTTCTCAAAACCTAGAATATCTTTATAAGAGCTTTTCGGGGGAAGGCAGATTTTGAAGAAAAGTTACAATCATACCACTTTAAACTATACCTCCCCAAATTTACTGTGTTCTTCTCCTCCATTTATATCTTCTTTTTCATTAAGTACACAGGAACTACATGGCTTACAGTAAAGAAACATTGTGATCCGAAATGGCAAACCCAACATCATATTTCTTGTTGGTAATATCATTAGATAGTCATATATTATGGCTGTGACAGAAAGGCTATGACAGATGACATTTTGAGAGTGTTGGTGGAGAAAGCTCATATAGCACTTAATCAAATGGTTGCAATGTCTAAAAGGATTAAAGTCAAGCAGACTGTGACTCATAAAATTGTGTTTCTTATTATTATGTTAAAACTGACAGTGAAGAACTGCTGTCTTAAATGTGTGTGTATTTCCTATTAATACTCAAATACTAATTTCACAGAAAATATAAGCATGTTTTTCACACAACGGTGTTTATATATCTCAATATATATGTGTACATATTTACGTATTTCCCATTCTTTTTTTTTTATAATATTTTTTATTTATTTGAGAGAGAGAGAGAGAGAGAGAGAGAGAGAGAGAGAGAGAGAGAGAAAGAGGCAGACAGAGAATATGGGCGCACCAGGGCCTCCAAGCCACTGCAGATGAACTCCAGACACGTGCGCCCTCTTGTGCATCTGGCTGTATATGGGCACTGGGGAATTGAACTTTGGTCCTTCTGCATTGCCGGCAAACGCCTTAGCCGCTAAGCCATCTCTTCAGCCCTTTCCCATTCTTTTTACTAAGTCTTTTGTATGGTTTTGCAAACATCAAACCCATGAAGGAAGGAAAGAGGAAGGAGAGAGAGAGAGAGAGAGAGAGAAGAAAAAGAAATGGCATTTCTTTTGAAGTTCAGAGATATATATCTCTCAATACATTTTTGGAGTATATGGATTTGTGATATGCTCATGTTGGTGGGTACATATGTATGTGTGTATATGTATGTGTGGAAACCAAATGCTGACATCAGCTACAGTCCTTCACTAATCTTGACCTTACTTTGTGAAGCAGAAGTTCGCACTGAACTATGTTTTCCAGACTAACTGTTCCATAAAACCCCAGGATCCTCTTGTCTGTGCCACCCTGCCTGGGAATGCAGACACACACCCTCATGCTTAGTATTTTATGTGGGTACTGAGGACCTGAACAAAAGTCCTCATGTTTGTGCAGAAAGTGCTTTACCAAATGAGCAGTCTCCCTGGCCCCTATTAATACATTTCTGAATGCTGTCCTATAAAATAATTAGAAGTTCACCTTACACATTTTTGTTTAGGTTTAGAATGATATTGGTCCCTTTTTGAGGTACTTCCATCAATACAATTGGGAATTTAATTTTAAATCATGAATCTATGAAAAATTTACTTTGATATCTATATTTCATTATTCTGCTAGTGACTATATTTTGATCTGGCTGAACTTGTAACACTTAGTCAACCTAAATAATGACAATCATAATGGCTGATCGAAGAGAGAGTGGAAAAAGCTATTTTTGCTAAAGTGAGGAAACCATGGTGAGTACAGATGGAGTTTTTTAAATAGTATACAGTATCAAAACGTGCCTATTTTATGCAATAAAATATGACCTTCCCAAAGTGCATTTATAGTTTTGAAATGCACATCAATCCTTGGCTCAAAGGATCACGAGAAAGCTTAATTTATCTTGGCTGTGATCCTAGCTGTCACAGACTCTCAAAGGCTTCATTGTAGTGTTACTGAAACATGCAAATTGCTCTGCTACTGGGAACATCCTGAGGTAATGGACAGAATATATCCATGTGTACATAGGCAGCTTGCAAATAACATGGAATAAACAGTATGTATCCAGAAAAAAAATTTAAATATAAAGTGCTTACATTTCTAAACCTATGGCTACAAACAAATTTTCAAAGTTTATGTTGTCCATAGGGGAAAAAAATGTCAGGGACACTATGATAAATTTTAAAATTTCTAAAATCCTTTTCTAAACACAAAAATACAACTATTACTTAGGTTCTAATCAATTATGGCAGGTTCACTATGTTTCATGATTTGAAAACACAAACAGAACTAAGCCTAAAAGACTTTGAGTGCATTGGGATGCTATAACAAACTTCTTACTCACAACTGGAATGACACTCAAAAAATGAGATTTGGATAAAAATGTACAATAGATGTTTTTCAGAATTAAATGTCTTTACTATTTGGAACATGTAACATTCATAAACAAGTTTAAAGCTTCCTAGAATGCCATGGATCTTAGACTGATCTTGATGCTCTAAGGGTTTATGCATATATTTGGGATAACATTTTTTTTCTGAAAGTATCAATCCAAGAACGCAAAGAAAAGTAATACCCCCTTTTATTTATTGGCTTTCAAATTCAACATTTGAAACTATAAACATATTTTTGTCTTATATATTGTGTGAATCTAAGCAGTTATCATCTGAAATGACTAGGCATGTATGAGATAGATTGGATTTGAATTACACTGAAGGGAATCTCAGGAAAATTAAGGAAGAAAGTTAAGTGCTAAAAACAGACACGAGCTGTGATGGTTAGGTTTTGTTGTCAACTCGATCTTTTTAATTATCTTGGGTGTGTCTCAGGATGTTTCCAGGAAGGCAGCCTCTCTGTAAGGGGTAAGATGTAAAGAAGCTCAAAGAAGCTGGAAGTAAACATCCTTTCCTGTGTGGGCCATGCAGGAAGGAAATTCCAGAGACTCAGGAAACCATTAAGTCTGGGGAAGGGTTTTAAGACACCACCCTAAGGCTATATAAAGGGAAAGAAATTCTCTTCTTGGCCCTCCTCCCTGTTTGCTATTGTGTGTGCGGTATTGGTGATGGGTTTCTCTCTCTGCTCGAACCTGTGAAAGAGGACCAGCCTCTTTTGCTGTTACAGAACTTCCCCTCAATCTGTAGTTTCAATAAATACTTTCCTTCCCCAAATTGTGCCTGGTTTGAAGATTCATCCCAGTGGCATGTGGCTGACTACAACACCAGTCATTGTTAATATTTCATTACTTAAGGGTATATGTGCTTGTAAGTTTATACATGACAAGAATATGCTCAGGGCAAGGGAATTCACAGCTGGTACTGATGATAAAGACAGAAGGTTTGGGAGGTCATCAGCACCAGAAGAAAGTCTCCACTGTTCTTTGACTAGACAGAGATGCTCTACCCATCACCCAGCCTTTCTGCAGTTAGATATGGTGGCACATGCCTTTAATCACAGCATTTAGGAGGCAGATATAGGAGGTTCACCATGAGTTCTAGGCCCCCTTTAGACTACATAGTGAATTCCAGGTTAGCCTGGGGTAGAGTGAGACCCTACCTCAAAAAAAATCGATATGCTTATATCTTTTGAATACTGAGGATCTCAATCTTGGCTAGAGAGCTTTTTGTTTTACAGAGACCCAAAACTCATCTAAATGACAAAAAGAAGAGAAAGCCCAATGCTTAGCACTTGACAAGTCATCTCTACCACATTTGCCAGAACTCAGGGGATATTAGGGAGGGTGTGGTAGAGTGTATATGAGTGCAATGTTCACTGCCATCAAAGGCTTCCTTGAACTTAACACTAAAGGAGATGTCAATCAAGCATTATTTATTTATTTGTTTACTTACTTACCAGGAGAGAAGGAGGGAAGGAGGGATGGAGGGACATAGAGAATGTATAGACTCACCAGAATGAACTCCAGGTGCATATAACAATTTTGTGCTTTGGGCTTTATGTGGGTGGCTGCAGAATTGAACCAGGTTTGTAAGGTATTAAAGCAAATGCCATTCAAAACTGAGACATCTACCCAGCCCCACACTAAAGGAGATTTCTGCCACAACCTCCAGGGAATGTGGTGGAAGAGGGGTGAGGAAAAAAATATAAGAGCCATAAGATGTTGTAGTGTTCTTTGGGGTGCTCTTTCCGACATGAACTGACTGATGCATTCATGACCCCTCAGTAATTGCCTCTTCCCCACAAGACCAGCACATTCTGAGCCAATCAACAGTTTGGCAGGAAGGATGGAGGAGGAAAAAAGAATGAAACAGGAAAACAGAAGGGCTATCTTGAAAGAGAAGGAAGGTCTCCGGGAATGGGTGGGCAGAGGAGAGGAGATAAAAGAGGCTAATGGAAATGGATTCTCAGGAAATTTCTGCACATTCCTATATTAAAGCATGCAATAAAAAAGTAAGAGCATTGACAAATTTTTTAAGAAGTTATCTAAGATAGAAAAATAAATAATCATCTAGCTATTCTTGTGTGAAGTCCCAAGAAATAAGCGAATTATACCTTGCAACAGCAGAATGAACTAAAAGTCAAATCCACATATTTTGATTTTAAGTTCAGGCTGATTAATAAAAGATACAGCAACATGTAAACTCCAGATAACTCCAGATGTATGTGCCACTTTGTGCCTCTGGCCTTATGGAGGGAATTGAACCCTGACTATCAGGCTTTGAAAACAATGGACTTTTCCCAAGGCCTATTATGACTTTTGACATACATGTCAAAATTATATATTTTAAATTTTGACATAGTATGTGATCCTATGTATTGTTTTTATGTGTCTCCATAAATACTTTATATGAAACCTATCAATATGATTTTAATCAAAGGGCAAGGAATGATTTGAAGCATTTATAGCTAAAACAAAGGTAATTGTTTCATTGTTTATGAGCATTTTCATACTTTATGGTTTTTTATAGGCCATGAACAAAAATAGGATATAATTGGAATTTCTTGCTAGCAATGTTTAAATGTTCTATTCAGTGTTTACATAAACAGTTGCAGGGGAACTAGGGACATGGCTCAGTGGATAAGGCCCTTGCCACTTCACTGGAGTCCACAAATTCTAATCCCCACACCCCACATAAAAACCTGGAGGCTGTGGTTGGCTTCTGAAATCCCAGCACACCGTGGCTCATAGCAAGATGGGAGACAGAGACAGGAAATATTCCACAAAGCTCTTGGCTAGCTCTGCAGAGCAAGAATCCTGACTGAGAAACCCTGCCTGAAAATGAAGTACAAAGTGAGGGAGACTGACTGAAAAATTGTCTTCTGACCTCCACACACACTCAATGGCAAGAACACACCTGCACTCATTCACATGCACACACACACACACACACACACACACACACACACACACACACCACGCGCGCGCACACACACACACAAATAAAATTAAATTATCATTTACAAATGCAATCTATCTTAATGAGTCACCAAGAAAGAACCTGAAGGCAGAAGGGCACTAATTGTAAGGTGTGGGCGGGGGATGGAAGAAGGCATAAGGATGGGAGAGTGTGATTAAAATGCAGTATATATTTGCATGAGATTTTTAAACAAGAATAGAAATATATGCAAAGGAATAAGGTCCTACTTAGCAAGGATTCCTTGCCATTTATTTGCAAGGAGTGTTTATTTTAGATTCTCCCTGTGGCTCCAGAAAGCAGGAAGAAGCCTTCACTCCTGTGACTGAGGCAGCCTGTTGAAGGATGCGCATGGGTTAAGCAGCTCATTCCTTCCTTGCTGGATCCCAGACTCAGTGGCTTAATTGTGTCAATGACTAACTTCCATTGTGCAAAGAACTTAATTACATACTGTGGTTCAGTTTCTATTTTGCCAGGCAGTCGCTCATCCATAAAAGAATGCTGTAGAAAGTAAGTGGTGAAATGCACAAGAAATTGAAAGCACATGATCATAGTCAGGAGGCAAATAAGTACTTTTCAAAGAAAAGCCAGAGCTCTTTAAATGGGAGCTGCATTGCACTCCTAAAACAAAGAAAAACTGGCATCCGAAAGCAGATATTTTGTAATTTCACTGAGCAGTCAACATTATCAAATTACGTGAAGTATTTTGGCACTTTTGACTACTGATAAATTAATGCAAGTCATCAAACCAAAGTGAAAAGCTTTTCAAAGCCATAAAAATTAAGGAAAAGTGTCCTTACAGCTCTTCTATTGTGAGATAATCTTTCTCCTTTTCAATTTATGGCAGTATCTTGGGGACATCCTAGGCAGAGACACAGTGACACCAAGCTACTAAGGCTGAAGAGACTGAAGGATTCGAGTAAATTCGTAGAACTTTATAGAAGCCTTCAGCCTTTAAAAAAATAATAACAAGACATGATTTTTAAATTATCAGCTGTTCTATCTTTTACAGCACTGACTTCAAAATATGTAAGTGAATTGCATTAATTTTAGCAGAAGTGTTTAAGTATGATTTGTACTTGCCAGTAAATGAAGAAAACATTCTGAAAGTAGAGAATACAAAGGACCCCTGCAATTGATTGTTATTTTTATGCCATTTATTATTTTTCTGTTTTAGTGAAGACGCTAAAGATTCACCCAGTTTCATTCCACCCAGTTCTGTAATTTATTTTTACTGCTTAAATTCATATTAATTGAAATTCTGGAGGAATTTTAAAAATCTCTTAGTTCAACTTACTATATGGTTGTTATACACTCGGAACTAATGGTAATACTAAATGTTAAGTTTTCTGGAACTGTCCCATGAGAGAGGCAAATGTTACAAGACACGGGACATTGAAAGCCAGTGCATCATAGGCGTGGGGGCGGGGGGACCATATCAGAAGGCTGAAGGCCAGGGTTTGAGTTAAACTGTCATATCCGGGCCATGTGACCTTATGTAAAGTAACACCTCTAACGTCTTCCTTTCTCATGTGGACTTAAGATCACTGTACATGTATTTTTCAGGGCTGACAGGAGCATGATATAAGGAAAAGTGCGTATGGTGTTTCACCCATGGTGACTGCTCAGTGGGTGTGAGCTGAGCCCTGGATCAGTGGCAGGGGCTAGAAGGGGAGGCTGATGACAGCTTGTTGCAGAAAGTTCATGGGAGCTTTCGAGTACTCACAATCAATGACGTTCCTGGCCCTAGACTCTTTTCTCTTAGTTATGAATCTATGTATCTACCAATAGAGCATAAGATTTTTGAGAGAGTTTACTTTAACATAACAATTATATAATTTTCTTTACACACTTATAAAGCCTCTCCAACTAAAAGGAATGAGATTTTCCACCCTGCCCTCTTTGCTAGATATTTCCAAGGAAGTGAAGATGACATTCACAAACTAATAAGCTGATACCCATAAATTGGATACTGGATCTTTGGTGAGGAGATTGGTTGTCTGTTAAGTTGTTCTTTTCTCCTCCCATCCACAAAAGAACAAGTTCACAAAGAAGGAACAAAAAAAAATCAGAAAATGACCCATGAAAAGGCAAGCTGTTAACAATCTAACATTAGAAATATTCAGAAATTACAATTATTCACATGAAGTGTGCTATGTTTTGTGTTTGGTAAGATGAGACAAAGTAGTGATATATTTAAAACTGAGTAATTGTTATCATTAATCAGAAAAAAAAACTTTCCTAAGTATAGAGATCTTGAAAAGATAGTTCCATGTGGCTAAAAAAGAAATTACCTTTGATAGTTTTAAAAATCACAGATTTTATTATTAGATGACACTAATAATAAATTAAAAAACTGGTCAAAACAAAGCATATCAAGTATTTTTCTACATTCCATAAAAAAGTCCTTTTTTTCTCACTATTTAATCAATCTTGGATTGTGGGGAGCATGGTGGGGGAACCAATAAATCATGGGAGAAGTGCTTTCAGTGCTCATAGCATAGGAAAAAATTGGTTTCCCCTTCTTTCAAAGAATGCATTATTAAAAAATCTGTAAGATGTGTTTTAAATGTACACCCACACAGCCAGACAACCACTGCCACCACAAAGAGGAGAAATGGTCCAAAAAGTGACTGGAATGGAGATCTTTGTACATAGTGTAGAAAGCCAGGGCCTTTCAACATACTTGTGGCTTCATTGCAGGAAGCCTATTGATGAAGCCATTATGTCGTTATGAAGCATTGCACTTTTCACGGAGGCTGTGGAATATTTTTAAAAAGCTCTCGGTTCAAATACAGAAGGCTTGAATTCTTCATCAAATATTGGAAAACTGGAGAATGAGCTTAATCTCACACTCAGTTTTGTTGAAAAAAAATTGCCACTTCAAGATCATAGGAGAGAATATATTCCCATTTATAATTTCTTTATGATTAAAAACCCTTGGCAGTGAAAAGCCACATCCTTCATGTTGATGGGATTTAGCATAGAAAGTAGTGAACTGTGAGGATTTTAGAATATAATTTAAAACCTCATGTAGCAGTTATCTTATTGTTGCTGGAGTAAAACACCTTACCAGAAGCAGTTTATGGGAGGAGAGGGTTGATTTCAGCCTACAGTTTCTAGGGGAAGCTTCATCATGCCAGGTAAAGCATGACAAAGCAGACAGCCGGAGCATCACATGGTGTCGCTTAAACTGGAATTAAGTAGTCTGAATGAGTGAACGCTGAACACCCAGTGGATTACTGGACTAATAAACCTCAAACCCTACCCCAAGTGACACACTTCCTCCACCAAGACTCTTCCTTCCAACCGCTCCACCAGCTGGGAACAAAGTAGGAGACTTATCCACAAACATGTGATGCTATTGGGGATCATTTTATATCCAGGCAAACACACATCAGTTGCTTCTATACCATAGAAATATCAAAATTCCGAATTTTCCTATAATCCTATATATTTTCTCCCATTGAAATCTGACTGATTTGGAATATAAGTGTTTTTCAACATGTTTTACATTATATCTTACAGTAGAGTAAGAAAGAAATATTGTTATTCCTATCAATAAAATGAGTTGATATATCAGAATATGGTTTTCATATGAAGAGATATACTATTTGTAGAAGTTTTACTTGTGCAGTTTTACTGTAAAATGGCATATTTGAAATGGCATATAGGCACACAAAAATTTCATTTTAGAATATATACAGTCACCTGTATTCTGTATTCCTGATCACCACTGACACCATGTGTAGTTGTCTGCATGGTCATAGCATATTTCACTTGGACAACTTGTTTATAGATTAAATTTGTTTTAAAATGTGTGGTAGATGTTGAATCTGTTGGCATATGGGGGCATTGTAATATTTCTTATATATGAGATGATGGTATTTACAAATTGTTCTAGAATTAGTTATGGAATTAGTCTTTACTAATCTGATGTCTTTTTAAGAAGTACACAATTCTCCTTTCTCTATTGACCTGCTGACCACACCCATGAGATGATGTATGTCAAATGGCAATTATGGAATTCTGGACCATCTCCACATAACTGACTCATGGAGGAGAGTTGCATCTGATAGTTGTTCAGATCTGCATCATATGGGCACATTGTATAATATGACAGGAATCACAGTTTCTTGGTACTAACAATCTGATTGCATATAAATTCACATATATTCATGCATGTGGATTCATGTAAATACAAAATCTTATTATTCTATATTTTTGTATCGTGAAACACAGTCAAAAGTCAAAATTATAAATTATAAATTTTAAAAGAGTTCTTTAAAATTTAGTTCTTAGCCTTCCATTTGTCACCCTTGCCACTTAAATCCTGAATCATATTTGTAAATTATTGATTTACAATTTGCTAAGACTAATAAAATGATATAAATATAATCAAAGAACAATTACTACCACATATAAAAACAAAGTATAGATTTATAATCCAATTATTAGATCACTTCTCTGAAGGGCTGTGTGCCTTTCCAGAGGCCAAGGAATCTGTTTTGCTAAATTCCCTATCTGGTCCTTAAGTTTCAATTTTGGGCCAGCCTTTGCTTTAAAGTGTTCTGGAATAAAACAACCAAGCTATTTTTTCCTCAGTGGCAAATACTTAAAGATGATAACATTGAGGATATTAAAACTTATAAGCACAGAACCTCTGTTCTTATCAGTAATAGCTAAATAAAATCTAAAGTTTGAAGACAGAATTCTACACAACCTAAATTTTTTAAAACATTTCAATTAAAATATCAGCTAGAAAAGAAACCAAATGATGTGCCAATCCAAGCTAATTAAAGCATCTTATGAAATCACAACATAACACTTTATGTAATTTGAAGGTTAGAAATATTTGCCATCTGTGATGTACATAAAAAATATCACTATTGTAACATATTGGAATGCCTAGATTTTAAAATGGTAATTATTTTTAAAAGACTTCCTTGCCACAAGGACTAATACAGACAGCCCACAGAGGAGGATATACAACTGATCAGGGATGGGGAGGGGGGGAATTGGGGAATTCGGGATAACAACGCATGGTTTGCCCACTAAATAATGTAACTCATTATGGACAATAAATATATATTAAAAAAAAAAAGACTTCAAGCTAACCACTGTTAACTGATCTCATGTTTCATTGGTTTGAAAAATTGACATTATCAGTGTTTCTACACAAGATGTAAATGAAACAAAAGCTCACTGTTTTATAACCTGATTGTTCCTCAGTCAAATATTTCAGAGATGATTCCAAGAAAATTTAATAGTGCAGAAACTATTTTCTAGCCCAAATAAGTCACCCACAGGGGTCGACCAGTCAATGTTTTCCTAACAGTAGGATCTCATTACCAACCCACACATTGTAGAGTAGTGAAAGGCTTTGAAAATCTATGATAGTATATTACACCTTTGATTGGGATGTTAAGTTTAGGGGCTAATTTCATAAATGCAACATGAATGTAGGCAAATCTTAGACTTGCTATGACTTTCAGGAGGCACTTCTCAGAAGGCAAAGAAGATGCATTCCAGAAACTTGCATATGAATATGACCATGCTTTCATGATGAGGTCGGACTGAGAGAACACTGAACAGCTCACCAAGTTAAAATGTAGAAGCATTTCTTTTCTGGAGGTTAGTACTGACACTTGTCAAGATATTGCAAGAAGTTTAAACTCATAGATGACATCCCCTATCGATTGTCATTATTGTGATATTTTACATCTCAGCTACATGTAACACCTATATCCCCAGAACTTTGAAGGCTAAGGCAGGAGGGTAACAAGTTCAAGACCAGTCTAGATTATGCAGGAAGACACTCTCTCATATAAATAAATAAACAAATAAGAGCTTCATTATTTCCATCTCTTAAGGCATTGGGAAAGAATTTATCTATGAAATAATGATGAACTATGCTTAAATTTACTGTTTATAGTTTGACACTCAGGACAGAGTAATAGGAGGATAAATTTCTAAGATCATTCACCAACCAGTAAGAGGCTGAGATATATGGTGTTTTTTACCCCTTCTAGAAGCACAAAACCTTATTCTTTCATTCATTTAATCATCCTGAAAAACATTCTTGCCTTCATTATCAGTAGATGTGAAAGATGCCCACAAGCAAGATCCGAATTGAAGTCCAATTACTGTTCAGCACTGTGTGTTCTATTTTTTAAAGTTATGTAACATTCTTGTTCTTTGATGTTTTTCCTCCTTGTCAGTGACTATATAATACAACATGTACATGGACATAATATTTATTCTTTGAATGAATGGTTACTGTCATGGTTTGATACAGGTGTCCCCCACAAACAAATGAATGTGTTTTGATAGATCGATCCTCAGCTGATGGCAGTTTGGGTTTTACAACCTCAATGAAGCTGTGTTGTCAGGGGCGGGCTTATGGGGGTTATAAACCAGCTTCCCCTTGCCAGTATTTGGCACACCTTCCTGCCGCTGTTTGCAGTGCTGTGGCAGAGGTGATGTCCAGCCCTCTGCTCATGCCATCGTTTTCCCTGCCAGAATGGAGTCTCCCCTCGAGTCGGTAAGCCAAATAAACCCATTCCTCTACAAGCCGCTTTTGTTTGGGTTCTTTCTGCGCAGCAACTAGAAAGCTGACTGCAACAGTTTCTATAAAATACCCTGGGTTGATGTACAGGTAAGGGCAGGCTCAATTATTCAAACTTCTATGTTTCCCTTATGCTTTGTACTTTAAAAAAGCTTTCAAAATTTATATTTATGCATGTTTATACTGTCATTTGATCACAATCCCCTTCCATTACCTTTTGTTCCTCTCCTGCACTCTCTTCCATTGAACCCTTGTTTCCCTCATCAGTTTGATGTCATCTTTTACTCTTCAATAATTTAGTCTCACAACTTTGGCTCATTTATCTCATGTTACTATCTCACTGACTGTGAACTCCTTGTGTGTTCTGAATAAATGTGGTCCTTACATTCCAAAACCAATCACTATCTTGGTAGGAACTTAAGAAGTACTTGTGAATCTGTATCATGTAGAAATCTGACAGTTTTCTACCCTTTCACTGGCATGGAGGAAGGCTGATCAAGAAAAAGCAGGAGGCAAGTGTGACCAATTAGATGCAGGATAAAATATCATTTAGAATGGTTCATTGACATTATGAAAACACCAATGGATACCTAAGGAAGGCTCTCTGATTCATGGTACAAAATTGGTAGATCGGACCAGAAAACTTTTTTAGGTCCCAAGTGTTTAGGGATGTTCAAGACTAAGGATGCCTGTGGCCGCATCTGCTCTCTTTGCATGATACAGAGACAGAACACAAATCCATCCATGTATCAAAACTTATGTATCAGGGTTGTGAGTAAGGCCTGGCTCTGGATCTAAACCCTGGAGCTCTTTGGGCGTGTATTGAAACTCAACCTTGGAAGGAAGTGGAAAATCATGAGGAAAGAGATTGGAACCAAAACCCAATGGACTTTTGTTACCTTCCAACTGCTAGCTGAACTCATCCCAAGCACTTGAAGGAACTTAGAAACTGTTAAGAAAGACAATCTCTAGTTTAGGGAGCCCTGAACTTGAGGATCTAGAGCAAAGAGACTCCAGTTTTCTGAACTTAATGGTGGACCAAAATGAAAGTTTTCTGAGGTACTGTTTTAAATGTGCCTGTTTCTTTCTTCCTTTTCTCTTTTCCTGTTTTGGAAATACTGAGGAATGAACCCATGGCCTTGGATATTCTAGGCAAACACTGCAGCTGAACCGAATATGCATTGCTTATTCTGTCCCACACTTGCTGAATAGGAACATCTGTGGATAGATCCCCAACATTTTCATGTGGCAAGCTCCTGGTTCTTCTTAGAGACAGTGATGTTTCAGAGCAGATCTCTGTCCCACTGGAGTAGCTTCTAATGGCTGGACAGGCTCTGTTACTTCATAGGACCTCTGAGTGCCAGCAGATGGCAAACAAAGCAGGAAAGACAATATTCTATGTCTACAACTTCATATGCACATCATACGTACATCCTCTTCACCCCTTTCCTTTATGTGGACCGCTAACTTAAAATGATGCTGTGATATCAATGACTTTCAGCTGGGATATTTATATTCCTCCTGTACACTAGTTTATATTTGTGTTTCTTTTTTATATTGCTTTTTAATGTTTTATGCCTGTGTTTTTCCTTTCAGATTCTCCCTCTTAAATGCCAGAAAAGCATGTCTATTTTGTAGTTCAGTCATCTTTTCATATTGCAGGTGTTAAATTAATACATAAAATATAATGCCAATTCAAGTCCTTTAACAATACAAAGTAGGAGCTGTGGAGATGGCTCAGTCACTAAAGCATGTGTCATGCAGTCATGAGGACTTGAGTTGAGATAAAAACAACCACGTAAGTTATGAGGGGCCATAGTGGCCCACCTGTGGTAGAGACAAGCTTCCCCAGGACAAGGTGCCTACCTAGATAAGTTGAATAAGCAAGACATGGGTTCAGAGATGCCCTGTCTCAGGGAACAAGGTGGAAAGGAATGAATGAGGTCAAAATTTGGCCTCAACACCTATGTGAACATGTGCACATATACCTACATTCATGCTCTTAAGTACTTACATACTTGCAAACTTGGGCACACAAGTAAAGAAATCTTGAAGAAAGTGTTCAGAACTAGTTTAGTAAAGTCATCTGCTTGTAAAACTAAGTCATTCCTAAAATAGTGTAGACAGACAGGGAAACTTCAGCATATGCTTTGAGAGGGACATAATGTGTCCAATTTTAGCGTAGAGGCCATCAATATTGAAGAGTGATCAACTTACGGAAAATGCAAATCTAGATGTGCCATTAGTCCTACTAAAGAAGGTATCTTCTGTTTGCAGGGATTGGTCGAACATGGGAGAAAATGGCTAATGTATGGCTATCCCAAGTCTGGCGTGTGTGTGTGTGTGTGTGTGTGTGTGTGTGTGTGTGTGTGTGTGTGTAGTGGTGGCGGGGGAGGGAGAAATGGACCCCTGTAGGCCTTTGCTAAATGCATGTACCATTCCATTTGAATAAAGAGTGAAGATAGAACTGACACTATGGTTTCTGTTCTCACTGACTGTGGGGACTCAGCAGATACAGAAGGTTCATAGAATAATAGCTGTCATCAAACATTACTTACAAATTTGTCCCAAATTCTGTAAATCACATGAAAGGAAACTTGGCTGTTTTGAACATAATAATTGTTCACAGGAAATTATTTTGAAAATTCTAAATCAATGAGGAATGAAGACTATGCTGAAAGGAAGTATTAAAATAACACTATCAAGTTGAGAGAAGGCAAATGTGACTGAGGCACAGATGCTGTAAATCTCTCAGTTTAGAGTTAGGAATCCCCATGTATTGAAGCAAATGGGTGATTAGTAATTAACATGTGCTTCTGGGATTCAAATTTTGTTTTAAAACTGAGCAAAAAGCCTCTTCAGGATTGCATCAGATATATCTTTATATCAGAAGCAGAATGTGAAATGTCCTCAAAACAAGGAAACTTCTGAGTCATAAAGGTTATTAAAATCCTGGAAAAATATAAAATTGAAAGAAAATTATCTTATTCTGTGTTCATTTAATGAAAGCCTAGCAGAGCCATTTTGTGTATTTTTGTCGAGTTTATTATCCTTTTCAGTAAAGAATTTCACCCATAGCTTCTGAAAATTGAGCAGCTGGTTTCAGTTGATTGATGGGTATGTTTTATGAAAACAAGGAACTGCAAATGAGCTAGCTTATTGCAGTTGGTTCTGTTTCATTCACTGTGTTATGCAAAAGTTCCATCTGTAACACTGTCACTCATCAAATCTGTGATGCCCTGTGTGAGGCAAGGAAGATGCTACACACTTCTGAAAGGACTTCCTTTCACTTGAACTCTTTTCATCTTAAAAGAAGAAAAGCTCTCCTTGGAAGGACATGTTTTTTTCTCTGAAATTTTGACAGCTGACAGAGAGCCTCCTGTCCTGTCAGTGCGTTCTGTGACTGGTCAGTGTATGCAGTTCATCACTGCTGAGTCCCTGCTCTCCAGCATGAGGCAAGAGATGCATAGAACAATGTACCTGCCCTCGATAGGCACAACTCTATTTGATCAGGAAAGAAGCAGAGTCAGGAGACAAAGCATACCTGGCCTTCACATAAGGCCCAAATGAAACCTATGAGAAAGTGACAAGGCAAATAGGAGACCAATCACGACAGCAAGTCTGATAACCCATGAAGGTCAATGGAGACAGACACCAAAGATACCCAACACAACCCAGGGCAAAGATCCAGAGATGCTTAAGATCTCAACAATAAAGCAGACTCACCCAGTATGACTCAGGGAACTGAGCAGAAGGTGGAGAAGAATGAAAGAGCCATGGTGAGGGAGAACATCCAGAAACATTGCCCCATCACAACAATGCACAAAGGGGGAAGTAAATGAAATTGTTTTTGTTTTTTGACATTGTACTCTTGTTACTTTTCTAAATTTTTGAGTGTTACTAATTTTGTCTACAGTTGTTAAGATTTTCTATATAAAAGGTTTTATCATCTGCAAACAAAAAAAAGTTTGTCTTTTAAAATTCAGATGACCTTATTTTTTTTTGCCCAATTATTGTAGCTATAACTTCAACAGCATGCTGAACTGAAGTGGTAAAATTGAAAATCTTTGACTTCTTTCTGATCCTGAATGAGAGAAAGCTTTCTTCTTTCACCTTGAATTTGAAGTTTTTGTGCTGATATCATGTATAACTTTAATTATATTAAGGCACTTTCCTTCTATTATCAGTTTAGCATTTTTTCATAGAATGGTATTGAATTTTGTACAATGCTTTTTCTGTGTCAACTGAAATGATCATGTAGGTTTTTTTTTTAAATCATTCTCATTCTGCTAATAGGGTATATTACCTTGATTAGTTTTCATGTGTTGTACCAGGGGTGTACATCTTTAAATATGCATATGAATTCAATTTATTAGTATTTTGCTGAAGATCTTAAAGTTTGAGTTCAAAGGAGATTGGTCTATAGTTTTCATGTAGCTTCAATGTCTGTTTTTTTGTGTTTATAGTGTCTTAACAGAATGAGTTAAGTCTTTCTTATAATTCTTTTCAGACTGTTGAAGTCAGCTCCACATCACTGGAACAAAACCCAAACCAGACATAGTACATGGGAAGAAGGGATTTATTTCAGGCTTACAGAGTCCAGGGGAAGTTCCGTCAATGGAGGAAGAAGCTGGCTCCTTCCGTCATACATCAGCATAGCAGAAAGAAAAACAAAAAACAAAAACAAACCACCAACACCAGCAAACACAAACCCTTGAGCTCAAAATGCTCTGCACCTAGTGCTAGTAAGCCTGGAGTCCAGGATCCACCTCAGTGACAAGCCCCCATGTAGCAGAGATCTGCCTGTTAGAGGATCTAGTAGGAAGTTTAATCAAAAATGACTGAGTTGATGGGCCCATATATTCAAACTACCACACAGAGAAAGCATAAGAAGGGCTTATTTTAATTCTTTTAAAAATTATTTGATAAAATATATATAGAATACTACATAGAAAATTATTTCTTTTTTTCTGGAGTGATATGGCATGTGATTCTGAGATGTTTCTCGTTCTACTGTATATTTCAATGAATGAGGTTCTGGAGGTAAAAATCCCAAGTTTTGCAAAATTTTAAAGTACAGCATGCAGTGCCAGCTCCCAGGGATAGCCACTTACCATGAATCAAAGGTGATGACAAATCACTTCTATTAAATTAATCCTTGGAGTCAGCTGCTTTAAAATGAAATAAATAATCCCTTCTAAAAATTATAGATGGTGTCCACATAGCAGAGGGAAATAGAAATGTTGGGTAATTATCTAAATGAGTTTGGTTTTAAAATTTCTCTTGCTTGAATCACGATGGGTAACTGAGCCAAAGTATAACTTCAAGCTACACTTATTCTGGGACTTACTGACTAGACTGTTAGCCACAGAAGAAAGTGGAAATTTGAAAGAAAGAAAACTCATATCATGATTTCAAATGAAGAGATTCAGACAAACTAACAAGTTCTATTGGCCAGACTTGGGTTTTATATCTACCAATGCTCATAATATTGAAAACAGAGGTTTATCACCAATAAAATATACATGATTACTTGGTATGGTTTGGAGGTAATTTAAAGAGTTTTTCAGAGTTCTATATTCAAAGGTTCAGTTCCCAGGGTGGTAATACCTGAAATTCTATGGACATTAAAGAGTCACAACGCTATTGTTAAACTTACTTGTCAGCTTGATTGAACTGAGAAATGCCTGGCATGCCTTGGGATGTGTGTGAAAGGTTCTTCAAAGTCATTACATCATGAGGACTCTGACATAATGAAAGAATAAACAAATTCACATGATGCAGCTTATTGGAAGATAGCATATAAGTGAAGAATTATTCATTCCTATGTTGTACTTGGAGCCATATTTGTTCCTGGTCTCTTTGTTCCGTAGTTCTTCCCTTCTGTGTTACTGGTCTCTCGCGGCCTTGATGCTAAGTGTCCTGTTCACCATGCTTTCCTTAATGAGCTGACACTTCTGAAGCAATAACCTCAAATAAATAAGCCCTCCATTTAAGTATTCTCAGGTATTTTGGTGACAGTGATGAGAAAAGTAACTGACACTTTGGGCACTGTGGATCAGAAGTCCATGGGACTGTGGAACTGGATACTCATGATACCACTGAGGTGCACCATTCTCATCAGAAGCTCAAACACATGGGGCCACAAATCTTTGAACTTCTACACCCATAAGCCAGTATAAACTTTTATTTCTTTTTTAATATTTATTTATTTATTCATTTATTTATTTCAGAGAGTGAGAGAAAAGATGCATAGAGAGAGAGAGAGAATGGGCACCCCGGGACCTCCAGACACATGCGCCACCTGTGTATCTGGCTTTATGTGGGTACTAGAGAATCAAACTCTAGTCCTTCTGATTTTCAGGCAAACACCTTAACCACAAAGCCATCTCTCCAGCCCAAACTTTTATTTCCTCATAATCAGCTTGTGTCAGTTATTTAATTATAGTAACACAAAAAAATTGTTTCATAAGCAGGGTATTTCCACAATGCTCTTGGAAATATTACTTTTGTAGGAATTAAAGTAATAAGAGAAAGGGGAGGTTTTTATTTAAAAAGAGTTTCCAATCATGTTTATAAAGGTGTCCTATTGAATGATATAACATATTTGTTGTAGTTATCCTCACATTGCTGGGATAAAACATCCAACCAAAAGCAGCTGATAGGGGCTGTGTTTGTTTGAATCAGGTGTCACCCAGAAACTTATATGTTCTGAATACTTGGTCCCCAACTGATGGCCATCTGGAAATTAGAACTTTATTAAGTGTTGCTGGGGGCGGGTTTATGGGGATTATGGCCAGCTTCCCCTTGCCAGTGTTTGGCATACTCTCCTGTTGCTGTGTCCACCTGATGTTGGTCAGGAGGTGATGTCTACCCTCTGATCATGCCATTGTTTTCCCTGCCATTATGGAGCCTCCAGAAACGCTCCACCTCCTAAACTTCCACCAGCTGGGGGCCAAGTATATAAAATATATGAGTTTATGGAGGGCATCTGATACAAACCACCACAATAGCTCATTGATGTTTTTGAAAGCTTGGCTTTGTGGATCTTAATACAAAGCCTGGATAAAATTATTTGAAGATCTTCCTATCTGAGAAAGGAGAACGTGCGGAGTAACGGTGTAATTCCTAAATAGTGAACCAAAGAGTGTAGATTAACAGACAGGGAGGAGGAGGAAAAAGAGCCAAAGAGAATATGTGTAAATGAGGGCATTCACTAAAAGCAGGTATGTAAGTGAAGACAAAGGTGTATAAATAGAAGCTCCCTAGATCCTGAGTATAAGAAGCAGCTAATTTGGAAGAGTCACCTGCAGTTTTGTTCCACTTGTTTTGGAGACGTTACCTTCAGCTTTATGCCTGTTACATTGGAGGAGTCACCTGCAGCTTTATCCTAGCTGCTTTGGAACCTTGCCAAGAACAGTAGCTCAGAAAGTCTGCCTAGGCTGCTGAGTGGAGCTGATTCGGATAGCACTGTTAAAGCAGAATTTCACATGCTAATGAAAGTGATGCATAGGCATCTTACAGCTGCCAAGCAACAAGACCTCGCTTCCTAATCCACCCTGCTGACCCTGTGTTGGGGGATATTTCTCTATGCCTCCTCTCTCTTTAATCTCTCATCTTCTGTCTCAATTGATAATATTCCTTCTTATGTCACTGATCAAATTAAAGGAATTTGAATAGAATTTCTATAAATACAATCACATCACCGCAGCAGCTATAAACCTGACGAACGTATTTCAGAAGCAATTGTTCTCTAGTAAAAGTGCTAGAATTCAAGATGTGTCTAGAGGGATGAAATGGACCCTACTCCTCCACGATTGGCCTAAATTCTGCATGGAGTTATGGGCCGGAGCACACTACTCCTGCCAAAAATTGATTCTTAGTGGATTTTGTCACATAACCAGTTACAGGATTAGCTGCTAGCAGCTCTTGGAATTAAGTCTCCATCATGGCAGGCAGGGGGTGGGGGAAAGAGAGAAATCTCCCTCATCTATAATAAGAGGCTGAATTAAGTATGTGGGTCCTAGCATAGTATTCTGGACCATTCATGTTGTTGTAACAAAAGATATAATACGAGTAACTCTTAAATAATGGACACATGTTTCTTACTCTTCTGGAAGCTGGGAATCCTGAGATCAATTTCAGCAGATTCTATGTCTCAGTGGGGGACATTTTATGATTTATACATGGTTCCTTTTGTAGGTGTGTAAGAGATGTCTCATCTGGTGCTGAGCACTCAACGGTCACTCATTCTCTTCTCATTGACAAATCTTGACTCTAAACAATAGTCACAGTTGTCTTCCAAAATAATCTTCTCTAATCAAAAATAAAACATGGGCATGATGAGCACAATCATTTAGAGGAAAATCTGATAGCGCAATGTATCCATTGGGTCAAACAAAGTAATAACTTATATGATTGGATCTATAACTTTCCAAGTCATAGGCTTTTGACTCAGTTTTCAGTACCAGGCATGAACTCCTTCCCACAGAGCAGGCTTCAGATCCAGTGGAGAGAAGTTGGTTATGCCTATAAGTGACATTGCACCAGTGGGTATATCTACCTCCTGGGCACATTGTATGAAAGATATGAATGTGCGGTAGGATTCTAGTGTCTCGTGTAGGTTATACAATGTCGTTCTTTTGGGTTCATAGAAAAATTCAGTAATATATTTTAGATAGTATTCAGTTCTCCACTCTTGCTTCTTTTCAACACACACACACAAGCACACAGTCACACAACCTTCTTTTTCTTCCAAACAAATGGGAATTGTACTTTACAACTATAGTTTTTCACAATTAGAATGCAGAGAGTCCTTAGCAGGCCTCATCTACAAGAGATTGCCCATATCTGCAGGCAAACGCTTCTCAAGCAGCAGAGATGAGTGAACCTGTGTCCCTAAAAACACATAGCTGACCTCATAATAATTTTTATGCTGTGCAAGGTTATTATTTTTTAGAATATTAGAACAATCTTGTAGCTAATATTCCAGCTGTATAAACATACCCTGAGAGATCTGACTAGACTGATCTTCTAGGCCAGACAGGATTTCTGGGTGTTAATTCTTTGAAGCAGCAGAGGGAAGAGAATCTGGCATTCTCGCCTGATCAGTCCTGATTGCTGGTGTTCCTGTGTGGAGGATGAGCCTGTGAGTGGACATGGCCTTCCTTGTGAAAGAAAAAAAAATGATCCTTCCTTTTCTATTCTACAGTTCGGTGCAATTTGGACAAAATGCTTTTATACGACAGACAATTCAACCTGCCCATTGTCCACACTGCTCATCCTCAGTAAAACATCCTCTGTATGACTTGTAGGCTGTGTTGTTTCTATGTTTGCCCAGCGAGTCCAGCTGCCTTTGTCTGGCAGTGCTGATGTTTGTTTAACCACGCTGTGGCAATAAAGAAAACTCAAAACT